>VYXB01006202.1:0-85731 GCA_013397135.1 Pachyramphus minor
TCTATGATTCTATGATTAACATTAATTATAATAATGTAAGATTTGTTACAATATAAAATTACCACACATGGAAGGCTGGCCTTGACTGATGGTAATATAAGTAGCTTCATGCCTTCTGTACTATAAGAGGTGCTATTCTATTCCAGCTGTGCAGTCAGTCACATGGTAATGGCATCAGGATAATCTAGACTTTTAATTTCCATATTTATTAAAAAAATATGTCTCTTAGTAAATCCTTGATTTTATTTTCTTGGCAAAGTATGCTCATTTTCTATATGGAATTATAATTACTTCCATCCCGTACTACATCATAGCATTCATAGGTGTTATGAAAACCAGATTCATAAGTCACACTTGCAAACTGTGGGGGTTTTTTACGTGAATGTAATGGAGAATCAGTGAATAACATGTTTAATACACAGAATTATAGATGGCTTCAGAAAGGAGAAGACACACTAAAATAATGATGTGTCTCTGCTAAACAGAACATAGTCTGGCTTTAAATGTGTACATCCAAAAAGCTGTTTGAAAGAAAAATTCTCTTATCCAACATTTGTAGGCATTTTATTTTCACATTTTGTAAATCTTCTAGCAGCTAGCATTTTTCTTTCCTTTCTCTGAACTGCCTTGATGCGAGTGATGAGGTGCTTTGCCCATGTTGAAATTCAGAAGCAAGGTAGAATGAGGTGTAAATCCCTGAAGAACATCTAGTGAATGGATTGAAAGCAGGCTTTGTACAAGTTACTCAAATAGGGCTCCTGGAAAATGCCATTACAGTGACTTCATTTTTGTTTTAATTGAAAATAGTACTTAACTTCTGTAGTGAAGAAATTCATGTGGCTTAGGAGGTGAAGGGCCTGTATCCCATACCTTTGCTGGAATTCAAACCTGCAGCTCCCAAGAGAATGCACCAAATGCTATCAGGCACTGGGATTTGGCACAGGCTGTGTGGCAAAACTGTCCAGCTTCCTTTTGAAGCCCTTACATGAATGAGTGCAGCTTGATGACACAAGAAGAGAACTTTAGGACTGGTAGCTTTTGCATTTCAACAACTGTATTATAGATGAATTCCGGTTTCTAGTCTCTAGTCCCAGGGCTATTCCTGTTTTAGTCCAGTAACACAGAAAAAAAGTATCTATATGTGTGCGTCTATCCTAGCAATAATGATATGGAGGTATTTTTTCTGTATTTTTCTTACAGTATGAATTTTTCCTCACTTTCTTAATATCTGCCTAGAAAGGAAAAAACCTGACTAAAGCAGGTCTATTGTGAGCTTCCTTTCAGCTCTTCAGAGGGTGCTGCTGTGCAGCTTTTTCATCTGTATCTTCAGACATGAAATTAGATAGTCTTAATCATGTCACAGCTTTTATGTAAGAACACTGCCACACATGTCCAAAATTGTTTTGCATTACTCCCTCACTTGAGTGCTACAGTTTGGAAACAGGGTCCAGCTTTTCCATACACTTACTGACAGTTTAAACATGCTAGAAAAAAAAAAATTCCTGAAGGAACTCTTTTACAAATCCTGATGGATACCTTATTTTCTTGGTTTACGAAGAAGTTTACTTTCGGCACTGCCCATGACCAGTTCTGCCTTTTCCACAGCCCTCAGCTTACTAAAAGGAATCATCTTACTCAATTCTAGTGAGATGACCACTGAAGGGAAAGGCTTTCTCAAGCTAGAGTTTCGTAATGAGGAGAAGTTCCCCAAGCCATATTTATGCAACCATTGTGTGATATCTAATAGGGGCTTAGCTGCATTTTGCTCAATGGGTTCAGTTGCTGGTCTTCTCTAAGAAATGCGATGTTCTGCACAGAGCAGTGGCGAGCATAGTGCCTGTTGGCTTAATATATAGACAGTACTCAGCCCACACCCATCCTCGAGGCACCAGCTGACTGCTGCTTGTGATGCAGAACAACCACCAGGGTCAAAGCATGAGTGCATTGGCAGCATGGAGCCCATTTCCTTGCTCATGAATGGTGATGAATATGGAGAATCCTGGAAGACATACCCAGGGGCCTTTGGTGTATCTCTTGTACCCCCAGACTGGAGCAACTCCACCTTGCTGCCTTATCTGCTTATTGTCTCATGCAAACCTTCTAGAGGTGCAGACTGACAATGACTGTGGAGCTCAACAAAAGCCTCAGGAGTCCCATAGGCATTTCAAACCAAAAACATTGATGTGTCAAGCTCCCTACACAGTTCTGCTGAAATATATGAGCTAGACCTAAGGGATAGGAAACCAGATCCATAGCTAGAGTACATCAACAAATATTCAGAACTGAGAACTCAGCTGTGCTCCCGTTGCAGTGTCTAACTTTCTGTTAGACTCTGGGGAAAACCCACATCCAGGCTTGGAGGGGTAAGGAGCACCAGTTTGAATGACAAAGCTGCTCCATCCCAGTGCTCCTCCCATTAGGGCTGTCCATACTGAGCTTTTCTAATTGGGGCTGGTGATGCCTTTGCTTCACCCCCTCTTGCCCTTTTCCTGCGTGAGCTCAATGAAAAAGTTCGTTCCCTAAGATTCTCACCATATGCAAACAACCTCGTGCCCAGAGCTGTGTAACTGGGACTTCTTCTACCCTTTGGATCAGGTCCTGTAGTACTTGGTTAGGCCTGCCTGCTCTAGACACAGTCCAGGAGACAACCAAATGCCAGGCTAAGATGGGCTGCTGAAGGTTCTTGTGTGCTCCCTCCACTGTCTGGCTTTGCTGACACAGGAAAAAAACAGGCTGAGATTCTGAGACAGGCACAGTGTCACACAGAACCACAGAATCACAGAACTGTTAGTGTTGGAAGGGATCCCTGGAGATCATTTGGTGCCCATGCTGAGGCAGCCCCAGCTAAGTGTAGCTCTGAGGCAGAGGAGCTGGGCTGGATCATTGCGCTGCTCCAGGGTGACCTGGGTTAAAGAAGAAATAACATCTTGTGGTTTTGGGCCCAACTCTGTCATCTGCTCCAGGACTATCAGGACTCCCCATGAGACAGAGGTTATCAGATGCATTTAAGTACTACAGGGAGGTGCCTCCCTGAATGCTGTGTATCGGACTTATTTTCAGGGTTTTTTCCCTGTTTTCCTATTGCTGTCACTGTATGCTTTCTGCAGATGCTTGCCATGTCTTTGGTACAGATGATTCAGCAAAGCAAGTGAACGAGATGCAGCAGGATCAACATTGTGCCTCCTCTCTGGGAGGGGAAGGAGGTATATTTCCTTCTTTTGCTACATGTTTTAAAGAGTGAAAACCAGAAGACACTGGATCACTCAGTGCATCTCACTTTCCTGCGGGATGTGAAAAAACATTCTCCGGGTACTCTGTTGGACTTCGATTTACCCAAGTACGCTCCTTTTTCAGAAATAAGCTGTGCAGGCTACACAGTTGTTGGTTTCAGTTTAAGATGGGCTGGGACACCGTCCTTCATCAGCAAAGAAACTGTCAGAGTGAACTCTTCCCAGGAGAAGGTAACTTTCTCAGCTTTAGGTTTTCCTGGGTGGTGACAGTACTGTAAACGTAAGGTGGAGTGGAGCGAAGTGCATTGCAGCAATGCTTGAAGCCTGGCTGCAGTATTTCTGCCTACAGGGCTGACATTTCATGGATGTGATCATCCCAGGATTACGAAGTACGTAGCCAAATTCTTTCCTTGGGTCAACAGCAGGAGGGAATTTGGTAATCCCCTCTAAAGGCAAAAGGAGATAAATGGCAATGTAGTTATGTTAGAACTGCTAGGACATATATGAACTTGTTACCTCAAATTCAGGAGGAAGAGGAACAAGATTGTTTTTTGGCTATGTCTTGGCAATCCAATTTGCTGGTCTCTCTGTTGTTTGTTTTCACACAGTGTGCCTTATGTTTTACACAATGTACAGAAGAAAAAGTTTTTATGCTGTGTAATTCACTGAATTCATAATCACTCAGTGTCTGAATGTTGACCAATAGTTCTAAACCATGTAGCAATTCTTACAAGAAGAACAGGATGTTGACTACTTGACCATATTTGCACAGAGTACAGCCTTTAAAAAAAAAAAAAAAAAAAAAAAGAGGAGATGAAAGTGAGTGAGGAGCTAGCTGGAACAGGCAGGGGAAGATCATGAACATGACTAAAGGGGTGATTTGCCCAGAGGTGGTTGTTCAGGTCAGGGTGTGAGGTGCACTTTGCTAAGAAGTGCAAAGCATGGTCTGAAACCTGGTCCTGGGACAGCAATGTTAACTTGAATGTCCTCCACCTGCATTTGTCTGACTTTTAATTCTAAAAATAATAAGGGATGCAAAGGATAGGGTTTTTTTAGTATCACAGGGAAACCTTTCAAGGAAAGCTCTTCTGGAGTGCTCTGGCGTTTGACATGTGCCTGAAAAACCATGCTCATTTGAGACCATAAGGTGTTTGGCCTTGGAGGAAGATTGCTCTAAGTCTATAATTTCTCATCCTACCAATTATATAGTCCTCTGCCTGATGGGTGGGAAATTATCATACTAAATGATACAGGGGTGACCACTCAGGGGAAAGTGTTTATCAATCCAGAATTCTATACTAGATGAAAGTCCCTCTAAAGTACCATATTATTTTCAGAATATATTAATGCAATTGGCTCGTGTCTGTACGGGGGTGCACTAAGTATGACTGGGATGGAATTAACTGTCTTCATAGTATCCTGTATGGCGGTCTTTTTGGATTTCTGGTGAAAACATTGTTGATGTATTTTGGCTGTTGAAAGCCTATTGAGGCTTTCTTTTTTTTCCCATTCTGCCTCTATCCCCAGAAAATAAGTTGGGAAGCAGAAAGGGGACACAACCTGACCTCAACTGACCAAAGAGATATTCCATACCATATAACATTCTGTCAGCAATAAAAACTTGGTGAGAGGAAGAAGGGATGGTGGACATTTTTACTTCCAAATTAAATTTTGCTATTTACTCAGAAAGATGAGTGATTGCTTTTGCATTACTTGTTTTTCCCCCTTTTTCTTTTGCCTACTAAACTGCCTTTATCTCAATTCACTTTCTCCCCTGCCTTTTGCTCCTCCTATCTTCTCCCCTATCCCTTTGGGGATAGAGGGGATTAAGGAAGCAGCTGTGTGGGTGCTTGGCTGCTGGCTGGGATCAATCTACACCACAGGGTTTAGCTTCAGTTTGTCAAATGCACTAACATAAAGGGAAATATTTTGAGACAGCAAATATGTGGCAATGCTTTTTGGTTTATTTTTCTTGTGTGGCATTTATAGGTTTTAATATTTTAATATCAATTTTATGATACAGCACAAAATAGTGAGCTGACAGTTTTTCTATGCAAAACCACTTCAGGTAAGGCCTTGAATAACTAAATTTGTCTTTTATGATTTTTGATTATAAGAATTCGTATCTAAATGTATTTCTGCAGTTTACTCAGAAGTAATAGCATAGCAAAGCTCATTTTCTGTCTGTGCAAGAGTGAGTGAATACACACAGGTTTCAGTGAATGTTAGTGACTTCAAAATCTGGAAACCTGCAGTTGATTATTGAGCTTCACAACTGGGACATAGAGAATGGAACTGTACAACAAAATTAAATTTGGTCTTATTCTGGTCTCTTCTGCCAAAAAATTTTCTGCAATTACACAGTACGCATTTATAAGCTATTAAAATATCAGTGAACTGGTATTAGTGGAGTTATGATAGATTTAAACCCAAGCCTGGGAACAGAATTCACTCCCAGTTTTCTACTTGAATTGCTCAGATACCTGGTATAGCATGAAGAAAAAAAGGGCCATCCTTAAGTCTCAGTTTACAAATGAACCCACACAGTTGTGTTTTTCCATGTAGCAAAAAGGCAGATAAAGGGAGAATATATTTATGAGTACATCCTGTAGCTGGTTTCTAAATGCAGGGGGAAAAAATTAACCATGTCTTACATATACAGTAAACTGCAGCTCTGTGAATGAAGACAGGTACTTGGAGGCTTTCCCTACTCTGAAATGAGAAGGCTTGCTGGCAGGATCTGAGCTTTGAAGTCACCCCATAAGCATTTGATGGTGTTCCAGATCCGGTTTACCTCCCATGGCTTAGTGGTAATATTTACTTTGTACAAGATGGAGGTTTAGGAAAAGAGTCAAGTGGTACTTTCCACTAGCAATTGGACATCATGTTCTGTCAAGATATTCTTATTTGCATCCAATGATCACTTAAGACCAAAATAGCAGGGACTACTGCATGAAATAGTGGTTCTTGGGAGAATAATGCTTTGAAGTCAGATTTTCTTAAATTCTTTTTCTGTGTAGTATTTTGTATAGTATTCTGTGTAGTGTTCTTATCCTGTAGTAGATATTTCTTTAGTATCTTATTTTATGAAGGTTGTTGGTAAGTGACTCTGGTCACAGGTTCCACATTAGATTATTTTAGATTATAAATGTTTACAACCAGCTGGGATACAAGTATCTGGGATTCACAAGGTGATGTTTCTAGGTTATAGGCAGGCCAGAAAAGAACAGGCTGTCAGATTTTATGCAGGATAATATGAGAGCAACCACTTTATCAATGGTAAAATCAGTGGAACTGAGAGAAGAGATGTAGAGAACTTATTTTCAGGACAGTTCAGTAGTCCTTGGTTATTCTAGACGTGTAGAAATTTGACTTAAAGAATGATGAAATTATATATTGAAAAATTCCATGGCAGGATGTGGAAAACATACCATCTGTACAGCCACAATATTTTGTGGCCTGAGGAAGAAAAACTCCTCTTTTCACACCTCCTCTGGAACTGAATCAGATTACATTGACTGAAAATTTGACCCCGTGTTTTCAAATTATGCACCTGTCAGCTCCTCACAGGGCTTTGCAGTTTAGGAAGGGTGTTTTCAAATCTTATTTTGTTTTCAGAACTCGGTTACTAACAATATGTGCACAATATTGGCAAACACATGCACTCCATTTCTGGACCTACAATGCATCTCATTTCACTAGCTGTAAGGACTGGCAAGAATATCCCCAGAATAACATTTATGCAAGTAACATATTAGACTACTGAGCAACTGCATAATTTGACTAGCTGTGGAAATCATACCACAAGGATTGTCACACGAATGAGGAAGAACAATTACTTTAACATCCAGACTGATGCCCAAAAGCAAAACCTTTCTCCTCAGAATGGTGAGAATTATACAATGTGCTGAAGGGCTGAGCAGCCCTGAAGGGCATTTCAGGTTGTCAAGTCCATAATTTGTTGAAGCAGCTCAGTAGCTAACAATACCCACAGTGTTTTGCGTAGTGTGATTAGTGTAGTGTTAAGTTCCTGGTCATGAATACATCTACAATAATTACATTTTATGACCAGGGAGACAGTCCCAAATAAATTGACTAATAAGTGTTTGCATGACTTGGCCAGTGGCATATATCAAAGTTTAAAGATGACTGGATGTAACTGTTCTAGTTTGCAGTCAGGACAACTTAAAATAAAGTTGAGTTAAAACTCGAAGAATAAGAAAGCACTGAAACGTAACAGAAGCTTGGAAACTCTTTGTTTAGGAGCTTCAAAAACAAACACCTATCAACTGTAATCTAGGTCTTTCATCCCACCTTAGGGCATCAGAAACACTAGAAATCTCAAAACTCCTTCCAGCCACACAGTTCTGTCACTTCCAATCAAAGCTAACAACAACAAATCCATTGCATGAGAATATCTATTATCTTTTCCAGTGGCTAAGAAATATAGAAAAGCAGCCCCTTTTTTAAAATACAAGGGAAATTTTCTGCTATCTACCGCATTCCACAATTCTGACTGACAAGGAAAGCTATGCTCTGACCTAGAGCCAGGAGAGGAATACTTATGGACATTCCGTATTGCACAACTTTAAAAAAATGCTGCACTTGTTATTTAGGTAAAGAGACTTGGCTTATAAAATGATTTAAAGTGCCACAAAGGGATGATGTCCAGAAATACTGTAGAAAATATCACTCGCAAAGCCTGGCTCAGCATTACAAAACAGGGTCATCATGCAAATGTCTGTCTAGTCATAACACCTTATGCTTTGGAAGTTAGTTAAGCAGACATCCTTGCCTATGAATGTGATTCCCTGTTAGTCAAGGCTCATGAACAGGTGAGCAGGAGTGTGAGCAGAGAAGGCAACACAGGCAGAACTGGCTGTATTGCTAGAGCTATTTTTGGATTCTGGTAAGATGAGTGAGTCAAATATGAAACATTTTTGATGCTTTTCTTTGTCATGTCTAAATTTCCCTGGAGAGTAAGGAGCTTTCATTGCAATCATGGAAGAACTTCTGTTGCAGAAGGAAGTTCAGGTGGAAAAAAAAACAGTGCTGGGATCATGTTTTCCTTGGCAAGTTGAATGACCAGCATGAGGTGGCTCAAATCTCTGCAAAGTTGACACTCATCAATTCCTGCACTCTGTTACCAATAAATTCAGTGTTGGAGAGTCAGCAGACAGGAGTGCAATTTAGAAAGTGATACTTGCTTTTCAATAGGTTCTTGACTCATACAACTGGAAGATCACAGGAATTAATATCAGACTTTTCTCACATGGTGGTTCCCAAATGAGCTGAGACCATCAGCAACATCTGAAATCTCTCCAGCTTCTTCCACTACTTCAAGAGGAATTTTTCTGTCATGCTAATGTTTCTCTGGATCACCACAAATAATTTATCATTCTTAATTGCTCTCATATATTGTATAAGGCTTGTTATTTGTTGAAGCAGATGTCTGACAAACAGGGAGGGCCCTTTTGGCTTCATGAAAATCTCGGGAGTCCTTGTTTTGTTCCTACTATTCAGCAACTCTACTTATCTAATGATACCTTTACTCACAACAGCCTCAGACAAATCAGGTACTCTGTAATTAACACCCGAGCAGGGTGGTAGGAGAACGTGCATTTTGTCAGATGAAAGGGACAAGAAGAGCCTTTGCCGTCAAACTTGAGATCAGCCCCTGTTTCCTCAACTGGAATCTGCTTCTCTGCTGCATCCTGCGGACACTGACAGCAAAGGAAGCTTATGGCTGCAAACAGTGAGAAAAAAACCAAGGGAGAACTGTAGGAATCCAAGCTTCTTGCATTCTTTTGCAGCAAAGAATAATCACAAGGGATATGCTGATGGTCTGTTCTGCTACAGAGTCATTGCTTCTGTCATGCTGATTAACATCACTGAGTGGATCTCTTGTTCCTTGTTTTGGCCTTCCTATGCTTATCTCATCCATGCCATCAGAACTCTTTATGGTTTACAAATCATACAGAGAAGTCTTCATTCCCTTGGTCCTGGCCCCAAGGCCATCAGAAACATAAAAAGAAATGTCACTGGCAAGTGAAGAAAAAGTTTGAGACTTTCAGCCAAAATGACTACAAACAGGTAAACAGTACTGAACAAAACTTGTCCCTAAGCACGTGGCACTATTTATAGTCTTATTAAATGTAGAGAACCTTAGGTGTAGAAAGCAGCTCAGTGTGTGATCCATTCCTCTGTACCTGAAAGCAACTTTACCATGACAAGCATCTGACCACCAGCTAAAAGGTCTGACTTTGAAATCTGCATTCTCGCCAGAGTAGTTTAACTATCTGAAAGAAAATCTGTCACTTCTATTATACTTGCAGTAGTTTTACATCTTAGTCTTCTTTTCCACTCAATCCAGCTCAGCAACTACTTCTCCATAACCCTTAAAAGAAGTCCTCCTGTTATTTATCCTTTCCTGCTAGGAGGCGTATTCAGGGAAAGGAATAGAGTCCAGCTCCCTGTTCAACAGCCGAATGAGCTATAGCTTTGTTTTTCTCAGCAGGTGCTTGCATAGCGAGTCTCCTCAGAACCTACAAAGCAGGAGATCCCTCAACCTACTTGAACAAAAACTCCCAGGTTTCTAGGACATTCCCCTTAAAAAACTGTGCCGGTCTAAGCACTCTCTAACTCACACTGAACTAGCCTAGAAGAGAAGGAACTATCAAAGGAGAAGACTAGAAGAACAGCAGAAAATGTTCCTTTCTGCAAGTCAATACCAGTCCAACTCCTTCATTAGTTATAATTTGACTGAAGACAGAAAATGATCCATGTGAAACAACCCTCCCCCAAATGGAAAAATAGAGCCAGAGTTAACCTTCCGGTTAACTCGAAATGAACAGAAGTACCTACAGAACCAGTGAAATAATAAACAATAAAAAAACCTGTTCACTTAAGACAGTTAAGATAAGAGCTCAAAAGTATCAGAAAACTAAGCAGGGCTAGGAGAGTAGTATTTCAGTCTGGTAGCATACTAGATAACTGGAACTTTGCCTTAATGGATTCCTGTGCAGAAGAATGAATTTCAAGGGTACCTGGGGCTCTAGCCACACACATCTCTGTGCCTAAAGCACATGATTTATCGCGCTCTTCAGGACTGCAAGTTTCCATTCACTACATTAATTTGGACTAAAAATTGCCAGTATTCCTGAAAGAGAAATATTTGTTTGTGTCTAGCTGCTTGAAAACTATCTCCCTTGTTCTATTCTGGGAGTTGACTGAGTGCTACCCTGACTTACAACTGTTGTATTTTTATGGCTTCTACTTGTATGCTTTCCATTCTTGTATTCCACAACATTTTTTCCTCCAACTGTGCTATGCCTAGCGCCAAAAATAAAAACGCAAAGAGCAGCCCACTGCCGCAAGAAAGATAACAGCATCTGCCCAGTTCTGCTCTGCAGTTTCCTATGGGTGACAATGTGAGTGTTGAGGAATACATTCAGGGCAGGGAGCTCGGGGTGCAGCTGCAGTGCGAACTGCAAGCTGAGCTCTGGGTGGTGAGAGCCCGAGCCCCAGGCAAGAGGTCATGAACTGCCGACCCTTTAAAGCATAACAAAGGGGACGGAGACCTGTGGCACAGCCAGGGGGCCCGACACGGCAGGAGCCGAGGACCCCAGACTTTTCCGTACTTAAGACTATGAGGGTATAAAAGCGCAGGGGTGTCTTTTTGTTTCGGGTTCCTCCTCGGAGGGACCCAGATCGAGCTGATATTTTGTTATTGCACCACGATTAAATTACTTTAGGGTTTGTGACATCTATGGGAAACCAAGGGTCGAGCTGGTAGGGAAAGCTGGTCTTGACTGTGTGAGTGTGGGGTGTGCAGCTGCCAAGGGGCCCCACTCCCAGCTTGGGTGATGTGGGTGCGACTGACAGAGTGGCTCCTGGAATGCTGGACAGGGAAGTTTCCTTAACAGTGGGGAACAGGCTCCGCAGGTGAGTTTTTAAGTGACTGTGTGGAGAGCAGCCAGAAACCAGGAAAGCTAGCCAGACACTTCTTTGTGAAGTTTTCTTGCCCCAGTGTCAAGCAAGTTAAACCAGACTCTGTGGCTTTCTTTCCTTCAGGCAAAATCTGTGCAGGTCTAACCCTCTTGTCCTCAGGGTGTGAGCAAGCACCATGTTTTTAATTTCTATTTCCTCCCAGAAAAAGATATGAGAAAATTCAAACCAGAAGAGAATTAAACTCATGAGTACCTTATGATTGACGTGAAATTGCCTTCAAAGCTTCCTAAATAGCAGAGAAGCCTGGTATCTGGTTGGGTTGATACATAAGTATATGTTAGCAGTGATAACTAAGTATTTCTTACAAAACAGTGATTTAAGTGTTTGTGCTTGCATACACTTATGCAAATGTTTGCCCACCCACACACCATACCAAGCTAAACGTGAAGGAAGCTAAATGTGAAGGAAGATGATTTTTCAGGAAAATAACATGAAATATACTACTACTTATAATTAGGTTGTTCTGTCCCTGCTGCCTATGCCTCGCTGAAGCAATATAAGGCAAGGACCAGACTTCCTCAGAGAGACTGACAAAAATGAGAAGCCATGGGCTAAACTTAGATATATCAGTGTTTTGTGGAAAGCCTGCCTGGACAAAACTCAGCAGTTTTCTTGTTAACACATCTGCAGAATGCAAGGTTTTGAAAGAAGACTATGTGGACAGGGATAGCTTCTCTATGTTTTGCCCCTTGTGCCACAAACGCCTTCCCTACCTACAACAGAAATATTGGGAATCCCCAGGAGAAGATCTCATATTTCCATCAGTAAAACCTAGACCAATGCAGACAATGCATGGAGAGCCCCTCACTGCAGCATCCCAGGAGTACTGGAATTATTCTGCATGCGCTGTGTGGTTGTTGTGAATGCACAGGACCTGTACCCCATCGCTGCGATGACTGCGGATGCTCAGCTGCAGCACACCGGAGGTACATACTCGGCACAGTCGGGCTGTGCATGCGATGTGCCCTCTCTTCTAGGATGCCATGCAAATGAAAGCAAGATACTGTTTGCCCAGGCTGTTGAATATTCAACAAATTCTGGTACAAATGGCTAAATTTGTCTTCTGCATTAAGGACGGAGTTTTCAGTTGAGGCAGTAAACAAGTGGGGAAATCTCCCTGGAAAGGATCTTTAAGAGAGAAGTCTTCAGAGGCATAGATCTGGAGAAGGCAAAGGGAATTGTCCTACCTCCACCTTGGAATCACTGCTTTATGTCACAATTGGCCAAATAGGTAGTTCTGCATTTTCCTTTCCCTTGCTACGGTGCCACCTGCAGAGGTTTTAATAATTAATTTCTATTACAGAAACATATGTGTTTCCATTCAATGGTATCACTTCTGAAAACAAAACACATCAAAATTTGTAGAATTTATTTTTTACAGGTAAAAAATTGCCTAAGATCTCCTTTGTTTCTAGGAGTTTGCTTTCTCTGTTATAACTAGGTAGAATTTTTTTACAGCTCAATATGCATTTGAAATTGTTACTTCTTTCTGAACTCTTAGGGATAAGGAAAAATACAAGATTCCACAAAAGATGCCCTAATTATACTAACTGGTTGCAACAGACAGGAATATGATTCATCATGAGTGAAAATTATGCTGCCACTGGGAGTGGCAATGGTTTTACATCCCATTGCTCCAGAAGGCACATCAACAAGCTCAACTGTCAAGTTGACATCGTGAGTTCCAAGGAGAAGGTAAATATCTCCATGATCTTTAATTCTAAATGACAGAACTAGGAAATGTCTAAGGATTGATATGTGCATGAGTGACATACATACTGCTTAGCACATATATGTGCTATATGACTTATTTTGAGCAAGTGAGAATATTTTCAAGTTGCTGTGCAATGTTTCGGATTACATTAAAATTTATGGACTGTATGATGAATCTGTGCTTAACTTGCACAATGGCTTTACCAAGTGTGTTTCTAAAGAAGATCAAAACCAAACCATTTCGCACTTCTTCTTTAAGATTCAAATTAGTAATTTATGAGAGCATAGTCTTCCTACACTATTCTGTCTTTTAAGTATTTATATGAATAATTTAATTCTTCTTGTGCAATGGAGAAAAAATATCTTCCACACCTATGGAGAAAATTATTCAAACTCAATAAGAATCAAACAAAAATGACTTAAAATAGTGGAACCTTTAAAATGCAACACTGACTTTCTAATGGATCAGATGTTTCTACGTCAGTTTACTGGATGAAGACACTGGGTTTCGTAAGAGAACTCCATCCTAGGTGTAAGATATGAAGAATTTTGCTGAACATTCAAGATTATCTGCTTATAGTAATTGTGATCGTAACTGAAGTATATTTGGGAAAACAGTTTAAGCTGCAGATAAAATAAAAAATATTACTGGAATTTTCTACTAGTACACAATGTGTCTTTGTTAAAAATCTTACTAAGTGAGCCTGTCTGTAGTTCTATTTTTTTGCCAAATGTTTGTTAAGCAACCAACCTCAGAAGGACACAGTATGTGAGGCACAGCTGATTAATACGCACCAAGTTTTTAGAGAGACAGAGAATGAGATATGATCAAGGGTGTAATTAATAAGAGCTATGCCTGGAAGACTCTAGGCAAGAAAGATCAGTATATAAACTGAGCTGGCACTGTGGTTAGGACAAAGTTAGAGCAAAGTGACAAAGCCATAGCTATTGCCTGAGCTGGAGAAGCAGTTGAACTCGGAATACTGCTTCTGCAAATGTATTTCTCCTGCTGATTTTCAGATTCACTTTGAAATCCCGAATGTGGTGAACAGGGAATCTTCTGTGAAGTGCAGAATAATTCAGCCAAGCTCTTGCAGAAAACCTTACCATGCTCTACTAAGGCATCTAAATGTAGCAGGTATAAGAATGAGAAGCCTAAATTACTTTTCCCTTGTTTCAGGTGATCACAGTGCCACAATGTGCTCTCTCAGTGCAGCCAATGCCAAGTTCTGTCTTGACTTTTTTAGAGAGCTGAGCAAAAGAAAAAGAAATGAAAACATCTTCTTCTCCCCGCTGAGTCTGTCAGCTGCCTTTGGAATGGTTGTCCTTGGAGCCAGGGGCAACACACTCGAACAGATTGAGAAGGTAGATTTCCTTTGCTCTGAAAAGGGGACACTGGCATGATATGAGCCAAGAGGCTGATATAGTTCCTAAATATCCAAAGGATTGGTACACACAGAGGGGCCTTTAAAAATACATTATGCTGTTCTTAATACCAAAGTTCTTCAGACTAAAAATTATTATTAGTAATTGATTGTTCAATGAATAAATCAGTGCTAAAGAAAGTGTTCTAGAGGTATTCCTGAACTCCTCAGGTCTCAGAAGTGTTCCTGCCCTTTGATATGGTCTTCTACCTTCTCTGGATAACCAAAGTCTTCTTTCCTACAAAGAAAGATTTGAAAGATTTCAAAGATTTCATGCATCCTAAAACTACTTGTTCACTTGGAAGGATCTCAGGGTAAAGAACAAAGGGAACTTTCCTCAGTGACTGTGTCTGGCTGTGTATTGGGATAGGCTTGCAACACTGCTTTAGCTTTGAAGTACCGTCACTGAGCTGCGCTTACTCAACATTTACATTGCAGGTATTTCATTTCAGTGAAGTTATGAGCAATGTGGGACAGAGCAACAGAGACCCTTCTGAGAAGGTAAGACACAATTTCTCTGAGCTGAAGCAATAGGAACCAGTTTGTCAGCCCTTTTCCTTGAGGATGATCACTTAATCAGAAGATACAGCAGTGCTGATCAGCCTCTATCTAGATTTGCAGACCTGCTTATTACTGTTCCTTCACTAGTTATTTAAGGGGCCTTGTGAGATCACATGTTTCAATGGCTAAGCCTTCTCATTACAGGTTTCTAACCAAAACAGCAGTACCAATCTAAAAAGTGGTAAGTGCTTCAATGGCCACCTGCAAAGGTTTGTCTACAGAGTATGCCAAAGGCACCTTGGATCTTGCTTCTCTGTCTGTAAGCCAGGAGTCTTTTGCTTAGTGTGCACAGAGACATTGCTGTAGGATACAACGTGACTTGAAGATGAACTGGTGCTGGCCTGAAGGGGAATCACTTTGTCATTCTGTACATCTGGCACAGGGGGAGTAGGAGGTGGTGTCTTGGTGCATTTATTCCAGTGCCTGTATCAACTGGGTGGAGTAGGGTTTCTCATGTGGAGAGAGGCTGCAACTCACCCTCAGGTCCAGCTTTGCATAGGAAAGCTCAAGCCTGCTATGAAACATCTGTTTTCTTGTTTGAAGTGTGAAGAAGCTGAAGGAGTCCATTCCCAGTTCCAGGCCCTGTTGGCTGAAGTCAGTGAACCCAGTCCAGGATGTTGTCTCACCATTGCCAACAGGCTCTTTGGAGAAATTACTTACCCGTTCTTCCAGGTAAGTGGCCGTGGTGTCCCTTTTAACAGCTCCAAGGAGTGACAAGCTCAGCAGAATTTCTTCAATCATGAAACACAAAGGGAAATGAAACACAATGGCACTGTCAGGGTGTGCTGACAAATGACTGCACTTCACAGCTCACAGTCAGGGACCCTTTCCATCTCACTTGCCCAGTCATAGGGCAGAGCATGAGGAAGCCGGAGTTAAAGCTTTTAGATGAAGAAACAGATCCATGGTAATTGCTCTCCTTTGGCATTCCAGAAAATGTGATAGCAGTGATCACCATCAATGTATCCTTGCCATGCACTCCCTGTGTGTCCTCCCAGAGCTGGTGCTTGCTGTGTCATTTCTATCCAAACAAGAAAGATCTGTGTCCAGCAGAAGACTACACTCCCTCTCCCAATGTCTTCTGTTTCTCATGAAATTACTCTCACTCTCCCACCTTTCCCTTAGAGTCTATGCAAATATAGGACTCTATGATTCCTAATGCCTTTTCAAACTAGGCTTAAAAGAAGTAGCATCTTTGAGATTTGTGTCTATTAGTCTCATTTAAGTGTAATTGTCCATCTCAGAACATTATTGTGCAACACTGATGCCTAGACAATGCAAGATCATACAAATAATTTACTCAGGAAAATAGACTTATGGTGTTTTAAAGAGTATTGGTAGGACCAGTGCTGTTTAATCTCTGTAACCACCTTTCTCATTTGAAGTCAAGATTTCATCTTGCTTTCAAAATGCTTCCTTTGTGCTCTAGGTGAACAGAGATTTTCAGAGCCAGAAAAAGGTGACCAGAAGCCAGGAAAAGTTTTATACTTAGTATGAGTTATAAATTTTACTGTTGTGAGTAATACAGATACATGTACAGACAGAGATCTCATTGTGATATCAGTCGTGGTTATTTGTTCAAAATAAGACAGCCTTCTTCATTTGGTGACTGGGGAAGACAGGCAACATAGCGATGTTGCAACATAGCTTAAACAAAGGTACCACGTTTTGACCTTACATATTTTTCACTGTGCTGAGACATTTCTGCTGATGATTACAGCTTGAAATTACAGAAAAATAAATTTGCAAATTCTTTTTTTAAAAAATAATGTCTCTAAAAATCGAATGTTTGAGTTATTTCAATTAATTTCTTACATATGCCTTTTTTTTACTCATTCTTTTCTTGCTTATCTACTTCATGGAATTATCCTGAAGCTGTGAAATTATCTTATAAAAATCATCACATTGAAATAAAATTCTGAATCTTGTACTTTCTAGCAATACTTGGATTCTACAAAGAAATTCTATCGAGCAGAACTGGAACCAGTCAATTTTAAATACACTGAAGAAGTAGTCAGAGAAAAAATTAACTTCTGGGTGGAAAATGAGACAAAAGGTAAAGAAGAAAACATAAAGGTTTTTTGGTTTGAAATTGAACTAGTTAGGGATATGATGTATGAGTTTCACTTTCCACTTCGTTTTTCTAAAGGGAGCAAGATTTTTATATAGTAAACAGCTACTCTTTTTCTTTTTTTTCTCAATAGGAAATAAATATAGGAAGTGGAACAAAAATGCCTTGAGTTCCTGGCTTCCAAAGCTGTACATAAAATTTTTGTTATTTGTCTGACAGCACTATACTACTTTTTAGATTTACAGAAATAACTATTAATAGTTGAAGTCAGCTGATTACCTGAAGAAAATAAATCTTTTAAATTTATTATTTTTAAAGGTAAAATCAAAGACCTGTTTGCTGCTGGTTTTATTGATCCCTCTACTGTACTTGTCCTGGTCAATGCTATATATTTTAAAGGAAAATGGGCAGTAGAATTTAAGAAAGAAGACACTAAGGAAGCATATTTCCATCTGAACAAGGTACAGTATGGACAGGACATGAAGCAGATGGGGGATGGAAATCAGATATCCTATAACAACAGATGGGAGCTTTCCTCTTCTCTGTTATCCCAAAACAAAACCACGGTCTTCAGCCAGAACAAGAGAAGGCTGCATCTTCTCTCCAGTTTGACAACCAAATATGTTACTGTTTGTACCAATTAACATCAGAAGTGGGTCTTGTGCAGTGGAGATCCTGATGGTGTCAGAGCCACTGAGCAAATGCACTAACTTTGTTGGGGATTTTGCAGCTAAAGATGCTGTTTCAAAAGTAGTCTGGTTTGGGATTCAAACTGAGGATTCTGTTCCCCTGCTACTATTTATGAACAGAACAGTTTGCGCTTTCAGGAAAAAATGAGCTGAAGACAAATTACCTGAGGAGAATGTATACATTATTCATGAGGAGTTTGGGTTTATGGTTGCATCAGATGCATCAATTTTCTCATCTGACATGCCCGAAAAAAGAAAGATATTTGCCAAAGCTGTGAGTAAAGTAATCTTCCACTGGTAGAATGGGAAAAGTAGCTTTTGTACCTCTAAGATTGATAACTTCATTGGAGCTACAGTTGAGAGGAACAGATCAATGCTACACATATGTTAAACCCATGACCAGTGTAAATAATGCTTTTGGACTGAACTCTAAGCTCAATACTAAAATAAATTAATTCCAGGGTAATAATTTCTGTATTTTCCATTAAATATGTTCCACATGTTCCAGAATGAGAGTAGGACAGTGCAGATGATGTTTCAAGAAGGATATTTTAACATGGCCATCTTAGAAGAACCAAAAATGAAAGTCATAGAGCTCCTGTACTTTAATAATGAACTGAGCATGTTCATTCTTCTTCCTGAAGATGACTGTGAGGACTTTACTGGCCTCGAACAGGTAATATTTGATTTTCTCTCTAGTAAAATGCACAGAGAGCAATACTTTAACATTGCTCCAGTATGGTCTGAAGCCAAATGGAAATAACTGACCATTTTTTCCTTCCACTCATTATGGTGCCATTAATTATTATCAATACCACCTTACAGCTTGAATGTGCCCTCACCTATGAAAAACTAGCAGAATGGACCAGCTCAGCTAGGATGGAACCTCTGAAAGTGAAGGTATACCTGCCTCAGTTCAAGATGGAAGGAAGTTATGTTCTCAACAAAACTCTCCAGGAGATGGGAGTAATGAATGTTTTTGACTGGGGAAAAGCTGATTTGTCAGGAATCTCTGGGAAAGATGGCCTGGTTGTGTCCAAGGCCATTCAGAAGACGATCGTGGAAGTCAATGAAGAGGGTACAGAAGCAGCTTGTGCCACAGGGCTTCTTGCAATGCCTCTGTGTTGCCCGCTTACTTATGAGTTCAAAGCTGACCATCCATTCCTCTTCTTCATCAGACACAACCAAACCAACACTATTCTCTTCTTTGGAAGATATTCCTCTCCTTAAGTGGAGGTTATATTGGAAATTTGATCTTTCTCACCACTTACATCCAAACTGGCAAGTAGTAAGGACAAAAGACATTTCTCTTGGCTTTATCCTGAAGTTTAATTTGCTATTACAAAGACTAACTGGGAAGAGCCAAATTAAAGATGAAAACTAAAAAAAAAGAACTTCAGGCATGTTCTACTTTTAGGAGGTCTCACTAAAATGATATCTACCTTCAAATACACTATGTGATATTTGCCAAAGAACTGTGGGCCTCTAGAGATGTCTGAATAGAAAATCTTATTTCAAGGCTTTCTTAATGCAGTATGGATCCAATAAACCTATGATTTTAGTACCCTAAAGATAACTGATATATTCACTCACACGTAGCAGACAGGAAGATAGGGATCTGCATTAAAAGAATAATCTTAGGTACTTGGTCTGTTTTAGCTTTACCTACCCAACCTTTGTAGGTCTGAGGGAAAATGACACTTTGTAGGGGAGTAGCAAAGTATTCCTGTGGGACCTCCCTTTTAAATGCTGGTTAATTTTAAGCTGGAACTCTCAGGATTTTTTCCCAGAGACCAGAGAAAATAGAAGATTTTCTGGTGTAATTTTTCTTGTTCCCAAGCAGAACCGTTGCTCTTTTTTTTTCTGTTAAAAACTCTGTATGTGTGAGAAAGTTCTCCAACTTTTTCATAAACTTCCATGTAACAAAACCAGGGTTTCAGAATAATGGGAGGCCTTTTCTGACAAGGCCTTCTCTGTGATGGCTGGGAATGAGACACATAATTCCCACAGAAAACTTTAAGTAGCAATCAGCCATTCTCATTTCTAAAAAACAGCTCTGTTTGTGCCTCAGATATCATGAGTTTCTTGTTCCAGCTTTTTTATTCATCATTAACATAAAAAAAAATTAAAAATCTATAGTGATGGTATTTAGATGGGTAGCCTGTGTCCATCACATTTATCATAATAAAACCACTGCAAACCAAATATTAAATGTAGTAGTCTGCAGAATTAAGTGGACACAGGAATAGTCTAATATAGCAAGTAAAGATAATGGTAATCCTTTAAAAAATGTAAATGACACTGAAGTCTACCTCCCGCTTTTAAGTATTTGCCATCCTGAGTTTAGGCACTGAACAATTTGACATTAGGATATCTAAACCCTGAACCTCACCTACTGCTTCTCTCTCACATTTGATTTTACCATGGAATTAAAAGTGTGCTTTTAAGACATGACTGAGCCAGTCTAATGCCACTGAAAAGGAGGAGAATTCTTGCTTTGCCTCCCTCCTTCCTTCTGCGTGTTTCAGTTCCCTCCCTTATGCCACCACTATTATTTGTCTGACTTGAGGATGAGCAGTTCTCTGGGATGTAAATGAAGGGGGAAAATTTTGGTAAAGCTAATTTACTTGCTGATGACCCAGTTCCCTAAACCACCTCCTGGACGTTGTGGAGTAAGTGGCGGGAAAGCATAGCAAGAGGTTACAGAGAAGAGACCAGCCTGCCCAGTTTGGCAGTAGGCAATGTCTAAAATCCACAGATACATGAAAAATACTTGCTTTTAAAGGAAAAATATTCCACTCTTTCCATGGCTCACTTTTCCTGTTACTCACTGACAGGAAGAAAGTAAACACTGCGAGCATACTACTGCCATTTCAGAACTGCAGATTCAAAGGGTTCTTCCAAATGCTGAGATGTGCAGGAAAAATTACAGTAAATTACAGTACTCCACATGCTGAATTACTAAATAAAGCAGACCCATTACAGTCTGTGGAGATACCTCATACGTCTGCAATTGCAGTATGAAATACAGCCTGAAATACTAAAATTACCTGCAGAGACACAGTTGTCATATCAATTAAGTGAAGATAACACAAATCACAGGCTGTTGGCTCTTCTGATGAATAAAGTATGCAAAAAATAGCTATGCATGTTTTTCAATGACTGCCATTGGTATTTTGTGTATATCTGGTTTGTCTCAAATATAAATCACTTAGGTTAAAAGAAAAAAGAGTGAAATGAACAGTGTTAGAATTTATTAGAATCAGGCCTAAAAATTTTCAAATAAAATGTAAAACAAAAACAATTACTGGTGTGTGTGATAAAGGCATGTTGTTTAACATATTACCCTGAAGAGCATTAAAAGTTGGACAGGAAAAAGAATTTTGTGTGCGAGCAAAGGAGAAGGTGTGGCTGTAACAAGTGTTGTCACATAATTTACTACAGCAGAAATTTATTTTTTTTTTCAAATTTCCTCCTAGAATATCTAGATAATTTCAAACCAGAAAAAAGATACAATATAAATAAAAAATATCTATTTTCTCTTCAGATAATTTTTTTTCCTAATTGCCATCTTAATCTAAAAGAGCCCTAAAAAACATGGTGAAAACAACTAGGACCTGGAAAATAACCTCTGGCTGCTAGTGTAGTTGCAGCAGCTGTTATTGTAGAGGGCAGTTCTCCCACAGAATCAGAGTTGTTTACTTCAAAATAGAAGGTAAGCCTTCTTCTCCGGCAGCAAGTGCTTCTCCTGCGGGAAACTCAAGCTTGTAGATGTGCAATTCCAAACAACAGAGCTTTCAGAACAGATAAAAGTTGGAGACTGCAAATGGTGCTTGGAGTAGACATGTTCCTGAAGGGCATGGTGCTACCTTTTCCCCAGGGACAGGCTTGATGCCAAGTGTTGTTTGAACCACACCAGCGTACATGATGCCCTACAGATGTGTACACTGTGACAAAAAGCAAAGCAAGAGATGTCAAGTAGCATTTGTATGAGGATCCATGGAAAGGTTATGCCCATTTGTCCCACACTAGACAGATCTGTGTCTTTCCACAGTCTGATTATAGAGTAATTCTCAATTTACATATTCACATTTCCACTGAACTCTAATTTTTCTGATGGCAGTTCTCCTCAGTTTTCTCTGATGTGCTTTCATTTAAATTTTTTCTTAGTACCTATGTATAACATGGTTGTTATTATATCTTCAAAAGATTTGCAATGGATAGACAAGAAGGGCGAAGGGAAGATTTTTTAATCGTCACTGAAAAAGCCAAGGGGCAGCTTTGAGTCATACTTTTTCCCCATTTGAAGAGTAGTGCTTATTCCCTTCAAAATATAAGTGGTAGAAAATTATTTATTAGGAAGTCCTGGTTCCCTATGATCCCAGTAAGAAAAGCACTCAGGCATTGTAAAGTTTCACTTCAAATGCCATTTGTTGGAGCTAATATTACAAAGAGAAAGAAGAAAGCATTGACAAACCCATGTCCTTTCAGGGGCTGCACAGCTGAGCTCCTCAGCAGCTCTGTGCACCAGGCCAAGCACAGCACCACTTGCCAGAGAGCACCACCAGTGACACTTGCAGTGAGTGAGATGCAGCTCTGCAGGAGTGGCAACTCAGCAAGACTCTTTCTTTTGACAAGTGCATGGAGCAGCAAAAAAGTCACTGTTTTACTGCTGCTTTATTATAAAAAGTTATTTGTAGAGCCAACCAGCAATTGAGGGGCATAAAGGACTGGTGGATGTGCTTGGCCTCCTCCTCTTACCTTGGATTGCTGTGCACACGATATGCAATGATATACCTACTATCACCTACTGTGAGATCTGTAGGGGAAAGGACATGTCAGGCATTAACTTTACCCTGGGCCTGACATATTGACTCTCTAAGAGGTGCAATACAAGGTGCCAATTGTCTTAAAAGTGCAGGCATCCGTGCCAACGAGAGCCTGCCTCAGGCTCTGTGTGCACCACAGAGAGCTGATCATCCCAGCACAGCCAATGCCATGACTGAATAAAAAGCATCTGAAAACCTGTAAGTGGGACTTCCTTGATCACATCTCAGTTCATCAAGGTAATTGAGAGATGCCATTACAGCCTCTGCTAAGTGTGATGCAGATGGGCAGGCCACCGAAAGCATAAGCAAATATTACCCTCAGACACTGCCCAATAGCTGCTGAGCAACCAGAACAAATTAAATGTAAAGATATTAACAGACAAATGCTGGAAAGAGCTGTTTTTTTGGCTGCTTAGTATCTCCTTGTTTGTGCCAACAGCAGGGAAGAGGGACAAACACTGCTCGAGGCACAAAGGGCAGCAGAGTCCTTGCTCACTTTTTTCTTGGGACAAACATGGATAAGGAGCAGATTTTAACCTGTTTGTCTTGCTTTGCAATACTACGCTTTTAGCTTTTGTATTTCATGAGCATTTTTTCTCCCCAGATCCAATGCCCTAACTAGACAAAGAGATAAAAGAGCACCTGTCTGCTGATGACTGCATATGGATAGCCCATTCTGATCAAAATTTTCAGCTGCTTACAGGCTGATTCTGCAACCACTGTTGCACTAACATTCAGTGCAGAAAAAAACCCCAAATTAACCAAGGGTTTATAGTTACAGACTACTCTCTGGAGAAGTTGTACTTCCTTATCCACTCCTACTGGAAGAACCAAACCTCCTTTCTTCCATGAGCTTATTTACTGTGGATGTTTTAAACCATCTTGCCTGTCTTGATGAAGTAGTTTTTCACATTAGGGAAGGTGGCCTTATATGGAAACTGAGCAGTTATCAGCTATTCAACCCCTGTACCTGTATGTAGAATGGTTGTGGTGATCCTGTTGCTGTAGACATATGAGACGTAGACTGTACAGAGAAGGCAAGTCTTTTAGGTGGGAGAACACACCAGAAATACCTACATGCCCTCTCTCCACGAGGAGCTGGTGCAACAAAATATTTGTTGAGAAAATCTTGGACATTATGCAGAAGCTGGCCATCTTAGCAGCACCAGTTGTGTCCTTCCTGAACGTGCTCCACACAGGACCACCAGGTCCACACAGGACAAATACATTGAACCAGAGTATACAAAGAAGTGTGGGTATCCAGGAAGGTTCTTCATGGAATAACCAAAGACATGCTTGACCAGCTGCTGACCAATAGCTGGAATTTTAATGTGACTATGTGGAAATGGAAGAATAAGAGAAGATACACAGCTCTTTGCACACAAAACCTGTACCCTCAGGCAGTAATGGTTTGATAAATATGGATAAAATACAAGCTCCAGCAGGCCAGCTCACAGAATAATGAACACTGAACAAAGTAAGAGGAAAGTTCCTTATTATCTTTAGATTTTCCTACTCTCATTGCTGCTATAACATCCTTATTCTGACCTAGGAAACTGAAAGCCATCCCAGTTGTCAGTCTCTGCATGTACCTGCTTGCATTTCAGCAAAACAAACAACACCGCTGAGGGTAAAGTAGCTCCCTTTCCCTTTCACAAAGGGTGCACCTACTCTGTATGCTCTGTGACTTAATATGTACAAATTTGGATTTCTATTATCCACTCCTATGGCCTTTACAGATGCCAGATTTGTTTTTTTTACTGCTCATCAAGTCTATTATTCAATAAAATGTAATAGTTTTTTACAATTGAATTATATTTTAAATTGTGCATTGTGATTGTCTAACAGACCATGAATGTTCCTGCAGGCAGATTCCCTAGTTTATTCACCTGCCACAGTAAAAAAGTAGGTATGGAAGATCTATGAGAATGGCCTGTGCATGTACCTTGGGCCTTGTTGCCATGACCTGTGGAGAATGAAAGTTAAAAGCTGACTCTTAATCATCCTTTAAATCCTACTGGCTGGTTTAAATAAATTTCTGACTACCTGAATACTCTGGTGTCTGATTTATGGCCCAGGAAACATGTAATTCCCAACTGTTCCTCTAATCTCTTCCTCTGCCACGCCCATCCGCAGACCTCTAATTAATCTCAATGCTGTTGCTTTAAATTTTTACATCAAAATGAGGTTTTTAGCAAAATGTGCTTTCTCCTCAGAGCCCTTCTCCCCTCCTCCACACCTATGTGTAGACCCTGTAGTTTGATCTCAGGTGAAAAACTTTAGTCTCACCTAGATAGAGAAATAGATGTGGCTGTGCTTTGAAAACATTCGAGCTATTAACCACACCAGTCTTTGGATTTCAGGGACATACTTCTGCATTTTGGCAGACCAAAACACCTTTCAGTGTTTGGCTCTTGAAAAATAAACAGAATTTTTTAGGTTTGTTTTTACACGGAAAAAATCCATTTCAAATCCCTCTTAATAGAATGACCATCTCACAAACTTGCTTTGCTTGGAATTATGTAGTTTTAGCAATGTCAAATGGTCACCCTTCATGAGGCACCACGTCTGTTCCACTGCACAGATGATGGAGTGAGTTGTTGCATATCTCTCAGACCTTCAGCAGATAGCCCAGCATTCACTTTTCCCTTCACGCTTGGTGGGAGTACTGCATTAGAGTGCTTTCTGCACTGACAGTGCCTTACAGGTGAGAAGAAGAGAAACGTCTGGGTTTTCTGGGACTGATGCAGTTTTTTGCACTCCCTGGTAACTCAAGACTCTTTTCCTCTGCTATATCTGTGGATGCTTGCTAGCAAGGTATTGTAGTGGGAACTGTTTGCTCACTCCCAGATCACAACACTATGACTAGATCATATTACCTGTAATATTTTGGGACCTTTACTTTCACTCGGCTGTGAGAAACACCTGATATGATGTTACAGCTAGTTTTATTAAAAATATATTATGTTCTGCTGAACATATTTGTAGCATTTTTTTTTCTCTTTATTTTTTTTTTTTTTTTTGTATTTGGCTCTAGTTAACTAATAGAGCTCAATGATGTTAATGTGTAAATTCAAAAGAACAGCATGAGACATAGCTTTGGACTTCTCAGATTGCTTTGGTACAGCTTTATGAGTTAATGCAAAAGCTTAAGTAATTAAATTTTTTAATCAGGTTTTACTTAAAAAAATAAAGGTTGACTTACTGCAGATAGGGAAGCATTGGTCTACTCAATGTTTCAAAGTGCAATGAATCAGAATGCCATGACAAAAGGCAGTGACTGAAAGATGACTTCTTGAAGGTAACAGTGGGAGTGTCTCGTGCAATATATATCACCAACAGCTCAGAGAAGCTGTTTGGGTTCAGCTGGCAAGCTGGACTATTGCATGCCTCTTTGAAGTTTGTGGGGTAAGTATTTATCCAAATAAAATATAATTTCTAATTTGTATTCTTTAACATGGAAAAATAAGTAATATTATGTTTAAGAAGTTAAAGGTAAATATAAGACAGGTATATAAAAAGACAGCAGATATAGTAATTATACCTTGCCTTGTTAATATATCATATCCTGTTTAACTGTCAAATACTTTTAGGTGTGCAAAATATGAGTGTTTGTGCACCATAGCTTTGAGTTGAAATAGCTCTTTTTCACTGAAAATCTGTTGTCACGTTAAAACTGTTCTTTTATAATTTTAATAATTGTGAATAAGGGTGTTTCTCTTTTCTCAGTCTCACTCTCTGAAAGGCCCAGGTGAGGTACAGGGTGACAATTCATGGAGTCTGTAGTTCCACAGTCATTAACACCAGGAGCCTCTCAAGTCACCTAATCAACCATACCTGCTCCAAACTATGGATATGTTCTATTCCTCCAACTTTAACTGTTTTAGAGATACAAGAAAAATATTAAACTTTCTTAGCCTTAGATTCAAAAGAGAGAGCAACTGCATGGCTCAATGAATATCTCTAACATGTCACATACATTTGCATCTACAGGACTTCACCTGACTGAAGAAATGCAGCTCTATGCTGTTTCATACTTTACTGCCAATCCCCATGTTTAGTGTATATTTATTTATTTATCTAGTTATTTATTTATTTATATATATCTATACATACCTATGTTTATATATATTTATATATTTTTATATATACACACATACATATATACACACTTATGCTTGTGCTTTTTCTCAACAAAAATCGTCAGTGGAGGATTAAATGTCTCAACAGGACCACAGGAAAGAAACACCCCTAAGTTTATATTTCAAGTGTCTGCCTTATTGGCTGGGTTTATGGAACAACTTACTCTTATTATTTCTATAAATTACAGGAAAGCAACTTCCAAATTTGTGACTGGTTGAACTAAGCATGGTAAGGAGTACACTAGGAAATGTAGTGAGTTGACTACATTTGATTTAAAGATCCAGAGCATTCTCCAGAGCAGCCACAGAAAAATGAAATATGAAGTTTACATTGCCTCAAACATCATTCAGAGTCCTCTGGATGCCATAGGGAAACTCATCCATTCAATGTTATATTTATCATATTGAATCATGGCTGAAAGATCTATTTCCTAAAAGGCAAGTACAAGATACCGTCTTGGTGATGAGACAGAATCTTGCTCAAAGAAAAGAAATGTATTCAGATGTAGAAGTATTTCTTACAATCGCAGAATTTGTAGGCTTCACATCATTCACTGGTTCAGCATCACAAACCCAGCAATGAACTAACAGTTTCTGGGCTATTGGTAGTACTTTTTAAAACAAGTGCTGCATATCAGCACTATACAGTCATATTTCTTTTTGCTTTAGATAACGCTGATTTCACAATGGGTTCCATCAGTGCAGCAAATGCGGAATTTTGTTTTGATGTATTCAAAGAGCTGAGAGTTCACCATGCCAATGACAACATCTTTTATTGTCCTCTGAGCATGATGGCAGCCTTGGCCATGGTCTATCTGGGAGCAAGAGGTAGCACTGAGTATCAGATGGAGAAGGTAAGTTGCATAAATGGGTACAAACTCTCTTTGATCCCATTCAAAAAGGCAGCAGATTACATCTGTGTGACTCCAGTTGAGGGGAGCCAGTCACATAGTCACCTTTGGCACTGGATTCAAACCTGCCTAGAAAAAGAATGGCATTCCAAACTGTGAGGTTTGAATCTGGAGGTGAGTTTTCACTTACAACTGTATTTCCCCATGAAGGGCAAGAGCAACCTTTGGTTTTCATTAAGAAAGAGCAGCCTTGGAGAACTGCACTAAGTTCATAGCTGATTCATAGACTGAATACCATTAACCAGAAGAGATCTAAGCTGAACATCATAGTCACAAATTTTCAGTGTGGCACCTGCTTTAAAGCTCACATGAAATTTCTCAGTTCATCTATGTGTTAATCAGACCTGGTTAGTCAAAATCTATAGTTTTAACACAAACATCAGTGACTGTCAGTGGACTTTACATACGTAGTTTCTACCTTCGATTGCAGGTTCTTCATTTTGACAAAATTGCAGGACTTCGAAGTATCCAGACCAAGGTACAGAAATCTAAGGTACATTAATTTCTCTTTCACATTTTTCTCCTGAGAACAAACTGTTCTGATTATGCTTTTAGTAGGTTCAACACCTTCCTTCGTAATTTTCTTAATTTGAGAGATGTAAGTTAAGAAAATAATGGAACAAACCACAAAAATCCAAAGAACAACAGCAGCAAACAAACAAAAAAACACACAAACAAAAAGACCAGAAAGAGAAGACAGGCTGTATGTATTGCACCAGAACAAGTGACAGGAGCAGATAGGATGCTTTGGGCACCAGGCTACCTTTCTGTCACAATGAGCTTCTGCACACCAGCAGGTGCTGCTGGGGGACAGTAGTTGAAAGGGGCTCAGCACCTGGAGCCAGGGTACAGCAGGCAGACTTGCAGCTGAGACTTCAAAGTGGGACACAAAGATACTTCAGCAGAAAAGAGCCCAGAATTATCAAAGGATGGAAAGTAACCACACTTTTACAAAAGCTACAGGGACTTTTCCAGTCTCCAATTGTCACTGGAATCCCAAGAGTACCATGAGGCCTTCCAATACCTTATACCATCTGTATGCTTTCATCCATGTTAATGTGCTATTACTGTAAAGATAACACAAGCCATGGAGCCTTGCCTGTCCCCATTCACTTGGGATCCAAAGCACAAGGTAGGACTTAAAAAGAGCAAGACTTACCTTTTTTTTCTCTTTTTTTTTAAAAAATAAAGATACCATTAACCAGAGCGTTTAGGGACTGGTTAAGCATTTACAAAGGAGCACTTCAACAAAATTATTCTCGTAAAATGAACTTCCAGCTACTGCTTATCATTGTGCAGTTTTCTTACATGCTTTTAGCCTGAGTCACCTAGAACACCATTCTTGGCACATTAGATAGCTGATCCATTTTCTCACTATATTATGAGACACTTCCTGACTCCCTTCCCATTTAGCTCTCTTCTTCCACCCGCAGCTTTTGCAGAAAGCTGCCATGAAAATGCAAGCAGCAGCTGTGAACTAGAGGCCCTATATCTATGACAAGTCACCAATTGCAACAACTGGCACCAGCATTTTTCTTTTTGCCACTCATTCCTGAGCTATATGGTTTCACATGCATCAGTGAGGTTTTCTGAATGAGTGCCTTCATATGCTGTGAATGAATTGTGAATCATTAGTTGCTAATATATTGAACATCCCTCCCATGGAACTCTTAGACTATCATTTGCAAATGTTCAAACACTGTGTGTTTTCAAATGTTATTTGCAGGTTATAAATAATCCACTTTCTAGTAAAATAACCCTCTACTTTTTTGTCTTCTTATCAACAACTCAGTGTGGCAAGTCTGTGAATATCCACTTTNCCAATGGTCCCCACTGTTGTGGATTTGCATGGCTTTTCCTTTTGCCACTGCCCTGGCAATATTCTGGATGGAAAGCAATTCGAGGCAAAAAATATGGCCCTATTAAAAAATGAATGGGGTAATAAAGAAAATTATTTGGTAATGTAATTCCCCACTTGCCCCCCCCATTGGTTAGTTGGTTTTTTTTTTCAAGAAATAATTTGACTTTGACAAAGTTCTTCACTTGAAAGCCTCACCTCAAAAACAACTTCTGAAAGTGTCAAAATCTTTCTTTTGTATTCTCAAAAGAAAAGATAAAAAATATTCTAATTCAAAGAAACATCTTAAAAATAAGAAAAAAACTTTTTAAAAAAGAAAGTAGACATAAAGATAATAAAACAGTCTGAAAGGAATCTGAAAGGGGGTTTGGATCCAGCTTTCTTCCAGAAAATATTAAACATTTTTAATATATACTCTTAAATGGTCAAGTAACAAAAATTTCAGATCTAAAAATGTCTTGGACTAGAAGAATTTTTCTGGCCCAGTTATAACAGATTCTTCCAGGAAGTAAGCAATGAGAACAGCTTAACCGTGACATCACTATAAAAATACTATTAGCCATATTTTATTTGTGGTTTTTTTTTTTTTTTAAATGACTATTTTGGTGGCTACAATTGATGTCTTTACAGATCTATGTAAAATGTGTGAAGAAACTGTACAGGGCTGGTCTGGAAATGGTCAACTTCAAAACAGCATCAAATCAAGCCAGACAGCGCATTAATTCCTGGGTGAAAAATCAGACAAATGGTAAAGTCAGACAAGATTATGAAATATATTTCCCTCTGACAACTGTATTTTACCAAATTCTGGAAAGACTAAACCTTAGAGGAGAAATTTCCTCCCCCTGTCTCCATTAGTGGATATTTCCCGTGGAAAGTGATGACTTTATTGCACCTGTGTGGCAGTGACAGCGTGTTTTAACCATATCTGGCAAAGGCAGAGATGCCAGGATATGCAAACTTTATATGCACGCTTTTTGTGTCTGGAGAGCTTAACTTACCTAAGATTAGTCCCAGCTTCTCTAGAATATGGGCATAATTATACAAAGAAGTGCTGTATGGGTAAGAAGTGGGCTTCCAAGGCAGAAAGTAATGCATACTAAGCTGATGGTGGGAAATGAATGATTCAGAAGCTTGTGTATGTTTATCACAAAGGTAGGAGGTAGGAGGAAAAACCAAGTGTGAATTGTGAGAAGGAAACACAGTGAGAAAGAGAAAATCCATATTGGTGCTTCCGTCTCCTTTCCCTTCTTTTCTATATAAATCTTTTTTTTCCAAATCACTGGTTAGAAATATCCCTGGGGATCTATAACACTCTTGAGCCTACCTGTCTTCTTGCAGAAATGCCTGACCGTGTGCCAATTTTCAGCGTATTAAATCATCCTCATGAACATGAAATCCACCTTTGAAGAAGAGAAAATCAAGTCAAGAAGCAGCATGTTGACTGACCTCTAAAATGCAAGACTACTACTATGAAACTTACCACTCTATGCCCTGATTCTTTTTTAAAGGACGTATCCAAGATTTGCTTGAACCAGGCTCTGTCGATCTCCATACTGTGCTGGTCCTTGTGAATGCCATTTACTTCAAAGGGATATGGAAGAGCCCGTTTAAAGAAGAAGACACTCGGGAAGCGCCCTTCAGTGTGACAAAGGTGGGGGAACACAGCTTCTGACCAGGGAGACAGGCTATTGGCTTGCACAAACAGTGGGCTGGGTGTTATAAATACAACATTCTCTGATCACCGGCTCAGCTGGGCCCCTCACTGTCAGATTTGCAAGAGCTGTGTCAGACCAGAGAACACCAGCAGATGAGAGGAAAATGGAGACACAGCTCTTCTTCAAGCAACATACTTGAAGGTCAAACTCTGTCCCTTTCAAAGGGCTTGTACATTTGACTGATCAAAAAAAAATTACTCCCCAGTCACATCGTCTCACATTTCTGTTTTTGCAGCAAGACAGCAGACCTGTGCAAATGATGTTTCAGAACAATACCTTCAAAATGGGAAGAGTGGCTGCAGAGAAAATTAAGATCCTGGAGCTTCCATATGCCAGTGGAGAGCTGAGCCTGTTGGTGCTGTTGCCTGATGACATCTCTGGCCTGGAACAGGTATGACCCTGGCAGGGCAAGCCAAGGTGTTATCACTTCAGTGGGTCTTGGCTGCTGTCAGACTTCTTGATGTCCCTTTACATCCTCGTTGCCCACACCATCGCTCTGCTGGACTGGCAGGGGAGCAGAAAAGCCACCCAGGTGCCACCAGATGCTGAGGCAGAGACTGGCCTCTTAGGAGAGCCCTGAACTCAGTTTTATAAAATGAAGGGAAGGCAGTGTAGTGCTCCTGTAGCCCCACAAAAGAGGATAAATATATGCCAGATTTTATTTGTTTTAAAATTGAGGTAATTTCACACACATACCACCCCCCCCTTCCCCCTCACTGTAAACTGTTGAGGAAACATTGCTAAAATTATTGAGAATTAGACATTCTTTGAAGGAATCACTGATGAGTTTTTCAAAACCCTAGTCAAACATCATAAGTGGGCTGCTTTCAAAAATTACTGTGATTATGTCATCATGGAATGAAAAATGAAGTTAGATAAAGCATGATCTTAATAAAATATTCTTCATTTAGAAATTTTGAAACCAATCTAGCTAAACAAACTGATCAAAACCACTTCTTCAGTTAAGACCTCAGAGTGTCTTAAATATGGAGATGGAAAGGAAATGCATGGAAGATACTTTGAAATTAGGCATCAAGCAGAAAAGAGACTGGAGTCTGATTGGATGAATATCAACAGCAGAAATAATCCATGAACAGACAAGGGCAGAATATGAGAATGACATAAAAAGTAAAAGAAGACATCAAAACTGCTTTTAGTCAGGTTGAATCACTTTTTTTCCAGATGCATGAAAACTAGTAATAGAAATGGTTTTGTACTTTAAAGAAAAAAGAGAAAAGTGAGACCAGTATGCAGTGAGGTAAGAATAGAAATATAATCTACTGACTGTCCAACATGAAATGGAAACTTTTGTCTTTGTCTTGAAATAAAATGAAGCCAAACAACTGAGTGAATGCAGAATGCTAACAGCAAAGAGAAAAAAAAAATGGACAGATAAAAGGGAGAAACAAAACTTGAAAAATTAGTTTGATTCAATCACTTAAAACAAAGTTATCAATGTGTTAAAAGTTTACCTATCTGTACCCAAGAAAGGGAAAAAGCAACGCAGTCTGCATGATATGAACACTTACTCTTATTTCAGGAATATTTTTGAATCATAAAATAGAATTCTTAAACATGTAAAAGAGTTTGCATTTGTTAAGACACTATCAGCTGTACATAAATTTTTATGGCTGTTTTTTTGCAATCTCTTTCACAAGCTGACTAATTTGATGGGCTGTGAAATTGTTGGGTTGTGCTTTATGAGACACAAGATTAATTGGGCAAAAGGGGATGTGTCAAGTTGATAAAGAACTGAATAAAAGGACAGTGACACAAGCAGTACTGGAGAAGGATGTCAGTAGGATGACTGTAAGAACCACTCTGGTTGGTTGCTTTTTTTATGATAGCCTTGACTGAAATGAAGAATTTGCATTTGCATCCCAGGCATTTCATTCCCTGCCTCTCTTTACAGCTCGAGAACAAAATCAGCTTTGATAAACTTACCGAGTGGACCAGTCCCAGTGTGATGGAGAAGAAGAGGGTGAAAGTGTATCTCCCACGCATGAAGATTGAGGAAAAATATAACCTCACATCTGTCTTGACAGCCTTGGGTATGACCGACCTGTTCAGCCCCTCAGCCAATCTCTCTGGCATCTCTTCAGCAGAGAACCTGAAGATATCTGAGGCCATCCATGAGGCGTACATGGAAGTCACTGAGGAGGGCACTGAGGTGACTGACTCAGCTGTTGGGACAGGAGATATTCAAGATTCCTCTGAGTCTGAGGAATTTAGGGCTGACCACCCATTCCTTTTCTTGATCAGACACAATCCAAGCAACATGATTCTCGTCTTTGGTAGATATTATTCACCCTAAAGAAAGAAAGAGTTGGAAACAGTGCTTGCCTTCCCCTCAGAAACAGACCCCCTTTACTCTAGTATTGTAGTATAATCTAATCTCTTCAACATTTTCTCCAAGTGGAAAGGCTACTCTAAGACATGCCCATTCAGGAAACTTCCATATCAAAGACATACCTGCAGGTGAGGAAACAGCAGCAAGCATGCTTACTTGTTCCCCTTCTCAGACTGGTTTCAGCATTGCTTGAGCTAGGCAAAGACTGAGTCCACTGAGACTAGAGACCCTCACAAGCCAGGAAGGGGTCAAGTGATTTTCACTCAAGGAATTAGTTGCAGACATGAATGGGAGACTCTTTGGGAGTCCATTACACAGAAAGACACAGGCTGTGCTCATCCCATCCCCTGGTAGCATCCTGCTGACAAACCCATGTTGTTGTTCCTGAAACACAGGCTTTGAGATCTCCAGTCTGGAGGAGATGCTTGTGGTAAGACTCTGACATGCAGGTTATTAATTGGTGCCTATGTAAATTTTATTTTTTTTATTTAACTGTTGGGAAATGGTGTACATGTCCATTATCATCAGAGTTGTTCTCTCATCGTGAGTACTTCACATAATTCAGAATTTTTTTTCAGAGGTTCTCCAAAGTGATGGAGAGTACCAGGAGATCTAGCTTACCTAACTGTAGTTATGCCTTCTCATATTGTGTAGATTTGAAGCCTGAAACATGAATATCTGGATGATCCAGATGATCCAGGACTCAAAACTGCCAGGCAAAAGAGCTGAATTCTTGCTTAAAACACTTGAAGAACTTAAAATTTGAGAATATTTTGATTTTTGTGAAAAATCCTGCAAGTGATATTAAAGAAACTGATTTCTCCACAAGGAATTTTGTGAAAAAACACGGCTTTTGAAATAATCCCTGTTGGTCTTGCTTAACAAGTAAACTTCAATTAGTCCCTGGAAAGCTCTCAGGTGTTCAAAACTTAAGTACATTATTATTCCATGAATGCAGCCGGGCTTCTTCATTCCTATGATAATTCAAGGCTACATCTCTTGTTCTTAAGAAACACACAAGAATCTGAATATTCTCTCTCTTGTTCCTATGTATCTATTGCCATCTCCAAATACAGATATATTGGCTCAATACTATGATCTGATTTAATTCTAATCATACATTATTGAGTTTGATGCATACAATTGATTTTTTTGTTAACATAATAAAAGGAAGTCACAAATGCTTGTCATGAAATTATGTTTATGTTCTTAATTTTCTGGACCACAAATCCTTAAAAAAATATTATTAAAGTGGTAACTGTTGTGAGCAAAATGGGGTTAAGTATAAAATTCTCCTGTTTTTAGAATGAATAAAGCATGTAGATATGAAATTTCCTAAGCATTTATGAAATGAATGAATGAACACATTTAGAGTTTGATTCCCCTCTGTAGCACAGATTTCCAAGAAATAGCCTAATGGAATGCAAAACTAATTTGTTCCTATGTATTTTTCAATACAATTCCAATGGGTATAAAAGATGCACTGACAATTAGTATGATAAATACTTCAAGGAACCACTATTCCATCAACTCTGCCATTTTAGATGATGAAATCACCTGAAAAATCATATAACTCACAAGGCCTAAGAAAGAATAAGTAAATTGACAACTCTTAGGCAAAGCATTTCCCCCTTGAGAGTTTTGAGAGGAGGTACTCTCTTGTTAATATTGGCTATCAGCTATTCCAGTATTAAGAGACAGAGCAACCCTGAATGTACATACAGACTGGGGAACAAGACACTGTAGAGGAGCCCCACAGAAAGGGACCTAGGGATCCTGGCTGATGGCAAGTTGAGGTGATTGTCCTGTTGTGTCCTGGAAGCCAAAGGGGCCAGCCGTGTCCTGAGTTGCATCACAGCATGGCCAGCTGGTCAAGGGAGGTGATTGTCCTGCTCTGCTCTGTGCTGGTGTGGCCTCACCTTGAATATTGTGTGCTGTTTGGGGCACCACAATGTAAGAAAGGTATAAAACTTTTAGAGAATGTCCAAAGGAGGGCTGGTGAAGGGCCTGGAGGGGTAGCAATATGAAGAATGCCTGAGGTCACTTGATTTGTTCAGCCTGGAGAAGAGGAGACTGAGGGGAGACTTCACTGCAGTCTGCAACTTCCTCGTGAGGGTTAGAGGAGGGGCAGGCACTGATCTCTGCTCTGTGTTGACCAGTGACAGGACCCCAGGGAATGTCATGAAGGTGTCTCACGTTTAGGGTACATATTAGGAAAAGGTTTTTCGCCCAAAGGATGGTTGGGACTGGAACAGGTCACAGCACCAAGCCTGACAGAGCTCAAGAAGCATTTGGACAGTGCTTTCAGGCACATTCTAGGGGTGTCCTGTGCAGGGCCAGGAGCTGGGCTTCACTGATCCCTGTGGGTCCCTTCCAACTTAGGATATTCTATGAAATTCTATGAAATCCTGGTGGGTCCCTTCCAACCCAGGGTATTCCATGATTCTATGATTCTATTTCCACATTAATGCAGGATGCAGTATGATAAAAGTGTATCTGTAGAAGAAAGAAGCTGGTGCTACTTGTCTGACATCCACATTATTTGAATATGATCAGGATATTTGTGATATAGACTAAATTGTTTTTCAGAGATAAAACCAGCTATTTTACCAAGTATACTTTAATTTTTGTGCTTTAGAAATTAAAGCAGTGGTATGGACATTTCCAAAAGATGAAAAATTTCAACATCTCAAGGCTTATCATAAGCAGTTTATTCACTTTCTGCATCTCTTGTAGCCAGAAGCAGTTGATCCAGTTTGTTAAATTTAAAAGCCTGTACACTTAAACAATAAGAAGACTTGAAAAGGGTTACATTTGCAAACTTCTCTTTCTATGATTATTAAACTGGAAAGTGCTTAAAGTACAAAGGTATGACTCAGTGACCAGCATTGTTTCCTGAATGACAACAAAGGTCAAAATGAAAGAATGGGGAAAAGCAAAGGGCAATGAGTCTTACAAGCAAATACAAACCTTTCCCTTTCCCTAAAGGGAAAACAGGAGGCAGCAAAATGTGGAAATTCAACAGTACTGGACCAAACCTGTTACAAAATGGTTAGGATGGTTAGGATGTGGTCCTATCCACCATCGGTTGGGTAGATGGCAAGATACTTAAAGGGCAGTGGAAAAATGTTTGCCATGAAGCGGATGGCAGACCTGGACAGCGGAATGATGAATGCCTGCTGTAGCCTCTGAGCTCTCCAAAACACTGGAGAGATTTGGAAGGAGCATTCCTTCCTGTGCCCCAGAGAGGTGGTGGCTGTGGTTCTGCATCCCTGTGCTCTTGCCCACCAGGCCAGCAAGCAGTGGAAAGGGACAAGTGCATGGAGGGACCTCATGCTCTATCTGAGCACCTGTGTGCTTTCGCCCTCAGGTTTCATTTCCCAGGCATGGATCTGTTTCTCATGCCAACAGGCAGCTGAGCATATTTGCTTTCACAAAGAAAGAAAGAAAGAAAGAAAGAAAGAAAGAAAGAAAGAAAGAAAGAAAGAAAGAAAGAAAGAAAGAAAGAAAGAAAGAAAGAAAGAAAGAAAGAAAGAAAGAAAGAAAGAAAAGGTTACAATATTTGAATACATCAAAAGCTTTTACTTGAAAAAAAGGCAAAAATATAAATAATCCTAGAAAACGTCCTTATTGCTACTGTCATTTTTGTTGTAGCCTTACAAAGGCTTCTGGCTTTTTTGTTTTGTGGAGAACTGAGACCCTGTTTGTCTGAAAGACTGCTGTGTGTGTGCGCCAGGTGGGAGGTAACACATGGGGGGCAAGACAAAATCTGAAACCTTCTACACCTCCTGGTGTAAATAACACACCTGCAGAAATCCCAAAGAGCGGTCCAGTGTTGCCACTATGAGGCAACATTGCTCTCCATACAACATGGAAACAGTTGTAGAGCATGCCATACGTTCTCATTCCAAGTGAACATGCCATACACTCCTCATCTACACCACAGTACTTTCTTTGAACATTAGCATGCAATAACCCCATTGTCTCCATGTCCCTTGAAATTTTCCTCACAATCACAGAACAGCTGAGATTAGAAGTGACTTCTGCTGATTTTCTATTCCAAGCTTCCCTCTTCAATCAGTCAGCTATGGCAGGTTGCTTGGGACCATGCCCGGCTGGGTTTTGAATATTCCCAAGATGGAGGTTCCACAGCTTCTGTGGGCAACCTGGATTTACCTCTCTCTCCATAGGAAAATGTATTTTCTTATATTTAAATGTAATTTATGCTATTTGGGGTTGTGTCTGTTTCCTCTTGCCTGTTCACAGGAGAAAGTCTGGCTTCATTTTCCTTTTACCTTTCCACCCAAGTAGGTTATGCACATGTATAAGATCCCCCCTGCACATTCTCCTCTCCAGGGTAACAAGTCCCATCTCTCTAAGCTTCTCCTCTCATGACAGACATTATAATCACTTCATCATCCTCATCTCTGGTCCTGCACCAGTACATCCACATCTGTTTGCTCTGGAAAGCCCAGAGCTGGACACAGCATTCCAACTTTGTTTCCAGCGGTGCTGAGCTGAGGGTCAGGGTAGCCTCCCTTTACCTGCTGGCAATGTTTTTCCTAAGGCAGACCATTGTGCCGTTGACTTTTTTTGCCACAAGGACACATTGCTGACTCATGGTCAACTTGGTGTCTGCAGGGACTCCCAGTTCTTTCCTGCAAAGCCGACATGATGGCACAGACCTTTGTGCAGTGACATCTCTCCTTTTCTGCAGCAGTCTTTTCCTGCAGAAGAAGTAGGAAACATGTTAGGAATATTGTTAAGAATCTCAGTAGGCTATGAATCAGAGGAGATGAAGGCTTCATGAAAGGATGTCTGTGTTGAAACAAACCAAGAGGTTAGTTTATCCTACTTCCTGCAAAAGAAAAATGCTGTTTTTCTTGGGAGCATGTGCCAAGATAAAGGACATGTTGGGCAGACTTCCAGTGAGTGATGGGAGGTAAAGTGACAGGTGCGATGGCATGAGCAGTGTTAGTCACAGGCTGCCATAAACAGTCTTCTCTGTGGGGAGGGATGCTGATAACTAAGTTCCCAAAATGCACAGCCAGTAAATTAGTTGTGTCAGTGACCATGTGTGTGCTGCCCTGTGCCATGTGTATGCTGGGTGTAAGGACCTGATTACCCTGCTGCCTTCTCAGGACCCAGTGAGAAAGGCCATACACAGCCTTGTCCTGGCTACTTTGTGTGCTGCTAAGCAAATTCAGTGAGTAAGGGTGAAAGACTTGTCACCAAGGCCATCAGAGGATCCTTCTGAAGATGCCTTCACTAGAGAAATTCACTCTGCCAACATTTGGGGATCCCACAGCCTGTGAATGAGCAAGGCAGCATTGCAAGCAACCTTCAGAATGGCACAGGGCTGCTGCAGAAAGGTGCCAGGTGGGCTATGAGTTCTGGTCTGAAGGAGCTCTACCAGTCACACTGGGGAAAGAACACAGTCCTAGAGGACATTGACATTGTGGCACTAATGGCAGGTAACTCAACAATCACTGGCACTCACTATGAGCAAGACAAACACGAAACAATCAGTAGGCTCCTTCCTACTGACAAAAGAACATCAGCATGGATGTGAAGAAAATCTTGAGCTCTGCGTGGGATGTTATGATTGGATGAGAGGCTTTGGTTTGTGAGCTGACCTGGACTTCATATCCCTTTGTAAAGGTTCAAATGTCCAAGAGTCTGTTGGTTTAGGGACAGCTCCACAATTAAATGCCCGGCAGAGGAAAGGGCAGCAGAGCCTTAGCTGACCTCTTTCTTGGGACAAGCATTGTCAAAGAGGACGTGTGGATAAACACATCCTTTTGTGTTTGTGCTGCATTACATGGTTGTGCTGGACAGGGCAATCCATTCCTCCAATTGCAGGAATTTTTGCTTAGTCTCACTGGACTCCATGACAGATCAAAAGTCACCAAGTACCTCTTATGTTCTTGCAATTCTGTGCTGATGGCTGATCATGATCAAGATTTTTACTTACTTGTGGAATGATTTGCTTTTGCTTCTACAACTTGCTTTACGTTAATTACCAACAAAAATAAAAAGTAGAAATGCTAACAAAATCAGTAACCTGGGTTGTGTATTAACATGCTTCTTCAGGAGTGGACTGCCCCTTTTCAACTGTAAAACAAAACATTCCTTTCATTAATGAGTGTATTCAACTCAGAAATATTGAACAGCAAGACAGCAACATTTAATGCTCTGAGTTGGCTGTTACAGAACTGTACTGACTCACTGGACATCTTTGTAGCTACTAAGTTACAGGCTGTCTATGATGATACAAATGTGATTCAGGTAGATGGTGCAAAAATGCCAAGGTGGATCACCTGTGGTGAGCTGAAGCACACCACTAGACAATTTAATTGTCAAGGAAAAAGATTCAAGGCATGTTCGACAATTAGAAGTGACAGAGTAGAAGGATATAGGCTAATCCTTTGACTTCTGAGCTGTCAAGTCAGAATGGTACAATGGACCATGGCTGTGAGTGTTAAAGCTTCTTTGAGCAGAAACAAGGGAATCCCAAGTGGAAAAGACAGAAGGGCAACATTTGCAGGAACAGCTTGCAGTCTAGGAAGCACTCCCAATTATTTGATTAAAGATTCACCATACACAGACACATGCATCCATTTGACCTGTCTTCCAGCAGCATGGTAGCACCATTTTCAGATAAGTGGGACTCACAGCAGTGGTGACCAATTTACATACTTCTCCTGTGAGAGAAAAGGTCATTCTCTTTACAATAGATTTCAAGTGATGAGCCCCCTAATTGAGTCAAGGTCTAAAGACTTTTCCTCAAAAGCACTGTTGCTTTATAGCAAGGCTTGTAGCAGACTGGTCTGGACTACACATGTGCCATGTAAAGTAAGTGCATCAGTCCGGACTGAGCTCTTCATGGTTTCTATTGCATTAGCAACTTCAGCTAAACAGGACTAGTAAGGACTGTATTAGGGAGAAGGGTATGGATGATTCAGAGGCTTTCCTCTTGCACAGACAACTAAAAGGGTTAAAAAAGTCCACCTCTGCTCTCCTGTGGCCTAATTTGTTCTAGACAATTTCAGAGGCATTTTGTGTATTGACTTTGGAATTCTGTTTTAAATCACATGGCATTTAGAGAGGTCAAAGCTGTTTCTTTTATTGTCTGTCCATTCTTTTATTTCAAAGGAATTATGTGACTGCTTTCTGCTTTCTATTGTATATTATGACTGTCTTGCAGACCATGAATGTTTCTTCAGCTGGTTTATTCAGCTGATGTGCCATGAAGTTGCTTGTGGAAGACCTGTAAGAATGGTCTCTGTATGTACAAAAGGCACATTTTGAACCTAGCATCTGGTGCTGTGACCTGTGGAAAAGAACAACTCACCTTAAACTACCTAGCCCTGAGTTCAAATCCTTTTCTGGTAGCATCTGACTGAGATTTAAATATCCTGATATCTGAATTTAAAAAGATACAGAAGTCTTGTCTTTCCTGTCTTCTCAACCCCTCATTCCCCAACACATCTTTCTTTAGCTCTGTAATTCTTTTCTATGCAGATGCTTTGAATATTGCTTTTGAAATCAAATTGTGTTCCCACAATATGCTCACTGAGGGTTTTTAGTGCACTGATGTGTGGCACAGGCTGTGAGTTCCTCGAGCTAGATTGCTCTAGCTGTGCTTTGTGAAACACTGTCTGTGGTCTTTTACAATGCAGCAAGTGACACCAGACAGTTGCATACAACTTTTTGCAGAAAAAAATCGACTTCAATATTATTAAATTTAAGTAAGATTTGAAGAACGTGCTCTTTGCACTCTTTCTCCTGTTCCCTGGTAGCAGAATTTTCTCCATTCTTCAGCAAGAGCTATGGATTCCTGTAGGAAGAAAAACTAGTTGTGTTGGTGGTCCAGCCAACACTAGGAAAAAAGTTGCCATAAGCACAGTGTGGTCTTGCATATGCTGATCTTACCAAAATTTGTGAATTCACAGAATGGTGACACTGAGAGTGATCTGGCCTGTCAGGTACTCACAGGAGAGGAATAACAAGGAAAATAACACAAAATTCCTTACACGTATTCTGCAAGACTGAATTCCTCAACTTTTATTTTTGTTCTATTTTCACAAGTTATGCTACACTATTTACTGCCATAACCAAATCATACTTACTATTCAAGTTCCACTGAACAGCTTTTATCATTATTTTTGCTTCAGACATTTCAAGATGCTCCTTCCTTTTCTGCAAGCTATTCACATGCTATGAATAATGAATCTTCCTTTTTGGAGATTTTAGGGTAAAATCCTTTTGTTCAGACTTTTTTTGTTTGTTTCGAAGAATGGACTCATTCCAAGTAAAAGTCCATGTCTGACATTGAGCTCCATTCATCACTTTATTGGCTAAACACAACATGGGGCGTGCCACAAAATAACACAAGATATATTACAAGGAGTTCGTCAAGTCTGCCCCATGTACAGCTGAGAAGCTGTGCTGTTACCTTCACAGGTGAACCTGATAAGGTAAGTATTTCTTTCAATCAGGATTTAAGTTCTAATCTGCAATTTAGAAAACATTTTAAGTATTTTACAAAACTTATAATCAGATTGATGTAACCTCATGTTTATGGCCTTCAATATCAGCTGAAGAAACAAATTATTAAAGGATGCCTTCTGCAGAAACTTTCCTTGTTCTGTATTATTTTACTGTTTTACACTCTGCCATGCATTAAGTCAAAGTATTTGTCTGTATGTACTTTAATTTTGTTTACTAGCTCTTCCACACTGAAAAGTTGCTGAGATGTTACAACAGACTTTCTTCCTTCTTCATCTATTATTTTAATTTTTAGTTTAGAATCAAAAGACAAAATTAAAGTTGTTTAAATTCCAGGGGTTGTGGAAGATATTCTCTGAATGAAATTAAGGAATGCAGCACGTTCAGGTGGCCCCAGCACACTGCATCTCTGTGTTATTTTTAATAGTTACATTTTCAAAGATTAACAACAAAAACATTTGCTTCATGAATCTCTTTCTTCACCAAGAACATGAATGGAGCTTAAAATCTAAAATATAATAGTAGGCAGAATAAGTGAATTATAAAAAAAAATAAATCTATTCTATATCACCTGTATAAGAGGATGAATTTGGAGAGAGAATAATCATCCATTCTAGCAGGGGAGCAGTTCAATGCATTGTTTTTCAAATTATCTGACATTATGAGATGACTGTCACATGAATGTGTTGATTCCATTGGGATTGTGATATATGTGGCAGAGTACCCTGGACTTTGTTCTCTAGCAGCCACAGAGGGAAACAAATTGCTTGAAGATCCTCAGGAGCTCGTAAGTTAAAAGTGGTATAAACATTATGCTGTTGCATTAGACTTTACAATATTGTATTTTCTACAGTGTGTTGTCTTCTTTACTAAGAAATCCTTCCTTTTGGGGGTAGATGAAATGCTAGGTGCTGAAACTACAGGGAAAATTTTACAAGAATATTAGAGAAATGGCAGAAAATATATTTAAATATTGGATATGTGAAGATCTTTGCAAATTAAACATGAGACTAAACAAGCACTTTCATTCAGAGGTGGATTTTATTTTAAAAAGTACCAATATAGATTAAAGAATACTTTTTAAAACCGAGCGAGATATAATTGAGTCAATGATGGGTGGAATGTATTAGTCATAGGTGTTTGTCATAAACTGGAGTAATTTATTAAACAATTTGTGGTCTTCATTACTGTGCCTTCATTATTTTACTTAAAAAGCAAAGAAGATAATGTTGTTAATATTTGAGACCTCTGATAAAGTGGGTGGTGTAAGAACCTAGCTTCCATTTACACTGGGCTGAAATTACCCTGAATCTAGTAAAACTTATGCTGTTGCATCAGCACTTATATTCTTGAAGCAACTATAGTTTAGGTAATAGGGGCTGCTCCCCTTTTAAGATCACTAACCTTAAAAGTGATGTTAAAAGCTATAGTGAAGAACCTGGTTTGGAGTCTCCAAAAAATTAGGATTTTGAGAACAAACCTATGTGTGGTTTTCTTCCTTAAGGGGTGAGAATGGCTATCAAGAACCTTCCTTCAAGGTAGCTAGTATTCTTTGCAAGATTTTTAACAATATAGATATTGTACATGTACAGAGAAAGAGAACTTAACTTTCAAATACAGGAATGACCAGCCAATGCATAGCTGGCAGATGTCCAGCATTTTGATTGCTCATGAATGCAAAAGCATGTCTGCCTTTTAAATCCACACCTCTGGATTCTATTTGTTGAAAAACACCCTGTGCACCAAGTTCAAGGGTTCAGGTTTACAGACTTTATTGCGTTGCAATTAACATATTCCATCATAATAATTCAGACTCTTTCTGTTTGCTTCAGAAAATCCAGGTTTCACAATGAGCTCCATCAGTGCAGCAAATGCAGAATTTTGTTTTGATATATTCAAAGAGCTGACAGTTCACCATGCCAACGACAATATCATCTTTTCCTCCCTGAGTTTGATTTCAACCCTGTCCATGGTGTATCTGGGAGCAAGAGGTAACACTCAATCTCAGATGGAGAAGGTAAGTTACTTACGTGGGTGTAAAGTGACCTCTACTTGTGCTAGTTGTTCCTTCTAAGTAACATCACTGAAAAGTATTATTCAATTACAAGGTTCTCATCGATTTTAATGCACTTTTACATTAAGAAGCAAGCCAAAGTCACAAAATGGAGAAATGAATCAAGAGTTATATAGGGAAAATAATAAAAATATGTATATTTTCACTAAAACAAGCAGTTGGCTTTAAAATAGAAAAAAAAATTCTCAAGGACAATAGCAAAATAGATTACCAGTCAGTAAATTTTGTTGTATGACTTTTTCCTTAATTCTCACAACTTCCAAATGATGTAATCAGATGTTTTAATATATAAAAATGATGTGTCCCAAGAAGAGAGGAAGACGGATTATTAGCAGTACAAAATATATAACTCAAATAAATTGTTGATATTAACTATAAGAAATATCATCTAAGCAAAGAGTGGTATTTACAGTTTCCAAGAAGGCCACAGAGGGCATAGACCAGTTGTAAGCTCACTTATTAACTTAAATCTTTAGTTAACCTGTGTTCTCAGTTAGCACCTTTTTTTTTCTGAGCCAACAGTTTTACCTCAAGCATCTTGCGTGAAACTCAGAGTCATTATTTTTGGTCATGCTTGTAGTTTCTAATACTGCTGTTTTCTCTTGCAGGTTCTTCACTTTGACAATGTTACAGGAGATAGGGACACTACTGATTCCCAGGTAGAGAAATAATTTAATCTTTCTTTCAGTCATATTTTCTCCTTAGAACAAAACTAGAACTGTTCAGCCTCTCCCGCTGGTAGTTTCAGAGCCTGACAAAAACTCTGTAAATGGCCTTAAACCAAGGGGATATGTTGAGAGAGGGAAGAAGGGTGTGGCTCACCTGTTTTTTAACAGAAAAGGACAGCAGGTTGCTCATTTTTCATCAGAACAAGTGATGGCATGGGGCAGAATGCTTTGGGCACCAGAGTGCCTTACTGGGCAAGTGCTGTTGGAGGATGGCATGCAAAAGGGACTCATCAGCTGGAGAAAGGGTACAGCAGTTAGATTTGCAGCTGAGAGAGTCCAAGGCAGGGCAGGAAGATGCTGGGCAGGAAGATGCTGGGCATCTTATAAAAAGCACATTTCAGAGGACTTGTCTTGACAAGGATGAACTTGCCAGTTCAGTGCACCATTACCACAGCACCAGCTGTCCCAAAGGTGACAACCCTATGTTTGTGCGGGAGGACTTCTCTGTAGCATGACTCTTAACTGATAGGGATGACATTTTAGGATCTTACTTCCTTATGCAATCTGTCTTCTTATTTTCATGTCATCACCTCAGTGTGGCCCTTCTGAACAAATCTACAGTACATTGAAGGATCTTCTCTCAGACATCACCAGGCAAAATGCCACATACTCTCTCAGGATTGCTGACAGAATCTATATTGACAAAACATACCCTGTTCTTCAGGTGAGTTGCATTGTGAATTGACTTCCATGAGATTTCCTGTAAAAGCCCCTGTGACTGTACCCTAGAGAAGCACCACCAACAATAGTCCACTGTCTGTCAATGAAGAGGTGGTTGTGAGCCATGAGAGGAACTGGTACAGAAGGAGTTTGGACCTTTCTGTGGCTTTTATGTAGCTGTTAGGTGGAGGTCAGGCAAAGGTAAAATGGCACAAAATAAGCCCATGTTACAAGTCACATAGACTGGTCAAGATTGCTGTTTATTTGCTAGAAAAAGGGCTTCTAGTGAAAAATGTAAATTTTAAGAGGAATTAAATACATTTTATGACTTGAAATAGTGAAGATTAAAATTGTCAAATTTGGATTTTTTTTTTCAAAGCCAAATATAATCTTACCAGTGAAAGGAAGCTTTGTTTTTGAAATCTAAAAATTTAAGAACACAGTATTCAAAATAAAAAGTACACAAAAAGAGGAGGAGACAAACATTGTCTGTCCTTGAAAATGTTTGTTAAACTGAGACAGGTTTGGTGAAATAAAGAAATTATTTCAAAATTGTGATTTTGGGACCCATCTCATAAAAGAGTGCCAGACCTATGTATGTGAAACAGTCTTTGTTGTACAGCTTTAAGATTCAGTTACAGGAAGACAGCTGTGACTGTTCAATGACTGACATGTTCAACAACTAACACGTTCAAACACAGGATTAAACATTAAACGTCCTTTTAACCGTTCTGCTTTATGCCACAATCTTGCTTTACACATCTGTATAATTCCAAGTTCTCATGAGTCTGACAGCTGCAATCTTTCTGCTTATAGGAATACCTAAAGTGTGCAAAGAAATTCTACAAAGCAGAGCTGGAAGAAGTTAACTTCAAAACAGCTGCAGAGGAAGCAAGACAGCTCATTAACTCCTGGGTGGAGAAAGAGACAAATGGTAAGGACTGAAAAATGGGTAGCAGGTATTTTCTCCCACCTACCATAAACTATATCCTTGTCTTCCACTCCTCATAATATCTAGGAAAAGTAGGTCAAGCAAGACCAGATTGCTTATTGCTATGAAAACAAAACTCCACAAAGCAGGACCCCTCACCCTCATCCCTACATTGCAGAGATTGGTGCATACCAGAGAAGGTGTATCTTACCACTCTCTGCCCTGTCTCCTTATTAAAGGACGGATTCAAGATTTGATTATGCCAGACTCTGTCGATATCGATACTGCGCTGGTCTTTGTGAATGCCATTTACTTCAAAGGGATATGGAAGACTGCATTTAGAGAAGAAGACACTCAGGAAGTGCCCTTCAATGTGACAGAGGTAGGAGGGCACAGGAACGGACACGGACACAGCTTCTGGCCAGGACAGCTGTTGGCTCACTCAGCCAGCAGTCTGGGTGCTACAAATACAACCTATTGCTGTGACAGGTTGGGTGATTTAGTTGGGTGCCTCATTGTCAGTGATTTGCCTAAAGCCAAGTGGTGTTTGCAAGAGCTGTGTCTGACCAGGATTCCAGGGCACACAAGTAGGCAAGAGAGGAAAATGGAGAGACAGCACTTCTTCAAAGAAACATGCTTGAAGGACAAACTCTGTCCCTTTCAAAGGGCTTGTACATTTGACTGATTAAAAAAAAAAAATTGCTCCCCAGTCACATTGTCTCACATTTCTGTTTTTGCAGCAAGACAGCAGACCTGTGCAAATGATGTTTCAGAACAATACCTTCAAAATGGGAAGAGTGGCTGCAGAGAAAATTAAGATCCTGGAGCTTCCATATGCCAGTGGAGAGCTGAGCCTGTTGGTGCTGTTGCCTGATGACATCTCTGGCCTGGAACAGGTATGACCCTGGCAGGGCAAGCCAAAGTGTTATCACTTCAGTGGGTCTTGGCTGCTGTCAGACTTCTTGATGTCCCAGTTGTCCCAGCTGTGATGGGCAGGCAGGGGAGCACAAAAGTGACCCTGGTGCTACCAGGTGCTCAGGCAGAGACCTGAGAGAGCCCTGAACTCAGTTTTATAAAATGAAGGGAAGGCAGTGTAGTGCTTCTGTAGTCCTGCAGAAGAGGATGTTGCCATGTGCCCCAATCACCATCAGGTATCAGAAACCAACACAAAGGAGGATTTTTATCACTCTGAGTGATTTCAAAGGTTTACTAAAGAAAAAAAGTTTATCCTAGGGGAAATGAAAAATGGAAGTGATAAGGAAAGCAAGAAGTGACTAAAAGAAAAATGAGAAATGGAGCACTAGAGAGGAATGACTTTGAGGAAAGGTATCAATAAAATATGTTCAAAGAGGAACAGTTTTAGGGCCAATTTGATTTGATGTTTTCAAAAACTGTATTTTTACAAAAAAATACTTGGACTGATGAAAAAATTTTCAGATGACAAAGTTTTGAGGAAATTCCTCAAGACAGATGAAATACATTCTGTAGTCAAGAGAAAGCATACAGGATAAACAAATGCATTTAAGATTAAGTATCAGTTCTACTGTGTACACAAAGTAAATGTGAAAAAATAGTTACACGTGGTATAAACACAGCTGTTAAGGCTGTTGAACTTTTGTTTCTCAGGTATTTTATTCCCTGCCTCTCTTTACAGCTCGAGAACAAAATCAGCTATGAAAGACTCATGAAGTGGACCAGTCCCAGTGTGATGGAGAAGAAGAGGGTGAAAGTGTATCTCCCACGCATGAAGATTGAGGAAAAATATAACCTCACATCTGTCTTGACAGCCTTGGGTATGACCGACCTGTTCAGCCCCTCAGCCAATCTCTCTGGCATCTCTTCAGCAGAGAACCTGAAGATATCTGAGGCCATCCATGAGGCGTACATGGAAGTCACTGAGGAGGGCACTGAGGTGACTGGCTCAGCTGTTGTGACGGGAGATATCCAACAATCCTCCGAGTTTGAAGAGTTTAGGGCTGACCACCCATTCCTTTTCTTGATCAGACACAATCCAAGCGACATGGTCCTCTTCTTTGGTAGATATTGTTCTCCCTAAGCGAAAAAGAGCTGGAAACAGTGCTTGCCTTCCCCTCAGAAAAGACCCCCTTTACTCTAGTATTGTAGTATAATCTCATCTCTTCACTACTTTCTCTAAATGGAAAGCCTTTAATACCTAGTGAGATATTCCGGAAGAAGTGTGTGACTTTTAAGATCTTTAGGTGCAAGTATTTCTGCTTACACAAGTTGTACTCAGGATTTATATCCAGGATTAAGTGAGAATTTTGTGAGGTAGCTTAGAAGCATTTCCAATCATCATTGAATAACTTGAGAGACAGGGTCAGTGTTTTGATTTTTGTGAAAAAATCTGACACTGATATTGAGAATCTGGTTTTCTTATAGGAGTTCTCTGACATAAACAAAGCTTTTAGAATAATCCTGTTCCTCTCTGTTGAGCTTGTTGAATTGATACCTGGACAACTTGCAGATGAAGTTCTTAATTTCAGCAAAGCATTCTTCTTCCCAAAATGCATTTGTGCTAATTTGTGCTGCATGTACTGTAAAGCTAGGTGTCTTATTCTGAGGGAGTATACAGAAAGTTTACCATTTCTTCATAAATCATCATATCCAAATACAACATCTTTCTGACTTATATAATTTCCCATCTTCATTCCTGTTACATGTTATTGATTTTGTGAATGTTAATTCATGGTCCTTCTATTTATTCTAATAAAAGCATTGCAAACTAAATATGCCTCCATGTGTTCTGGGTTACTGTGCTCCACAGGCAAAATATATGATATACTGGGTTGTGATTATTGACAGAAGTGGTTTAGACAAGGATTTAGATCCTATTTTCAAAACTAAATGACTGAATGAAGTCATTAAAGAGCTTAACATTTTTTTCTAAAATTTTGAGCTTAAGCAGGTAATCCTTACAGCTCGTACTCTTACCTCGAGCTTACCTCAGTATGGCTTATCTCAATAACAAATAACTCAATTTTTTGAATCTGCAAATCTGCAGAACTGCAAATCACAGTATCACTTCTTAAAAAGTGCTTAAAAAAAGGAGACACATGGAGCTGCCTCAAACAATCTCAAAGTCAGTATTAAATATAACTTGAAATGATGATGCTGACTGCAGGGAAAGACATTTTCTTAGCTGTTATGAAGTCTGTGGGAAAACTGAAAATACTGGTCTTCCCAAGACAGTTATAAATGATTAGATACAGTTAACACAAGTATTTAAGGAAAAAATTATTTTAATACATATGACATTTCAAGGTTTACTGTGCATATTATGTTCTGCTTCCCATATGGCCTAAAGCAGTTAACAGAGTTTTCCTACAACTAAAAAAAAAAAAAAAAAAAAAAAAAGAAAAAGGCAGTATTTCTAAAATACTGTTCTAAAGAGTAGAGTGTAAAATTTTATTAAACAATTATAAATCTGTTATTAAACTTACACAAGCATGTCTGTCACTTTGCACTTTCTAGGTACAATGGCAATAAAATTAACATTTATTATATAAGTATTTATTACATAACATGAATATAACCCCCCCATTATTCTTTTTAATTGTTTCTTTGCTTGATGATTATTTTAAAGAAAAACAACTGAGAAAATCAAGGCTGAAATGGTAAATGGATTCCTAAAACTGAGAGAGGTTTTCAAGCCAGAGTCCACCTAATGACCTCGCAGTGAAACAGAGCTATTTGACTCATTTTAAACAGGCCATTAGGTGTCACTAGGAATAGAAAATGATGTCTCAGTTTTCAAAAACTAGGTTTGGTAGCTTAATGTAGGTTCCAATTTTGTTCTTAATTTTTGTGCAAGTAGGTGATTATGATCAATATACTGAAAATGTAGACCTGTGGCACTGTGCTTGGAACCCAGTCATTTTTGAAGAAAAAACCAGATATATTATTTGGTGAAAGATCAGAGGCATTTTAAGAGGTGTGTGTCCTGGATGAGAAAAATATCACAGTCAAGTACTGTAGAAAGGATAGAGCTATTTGGTTTATGAAAGAGAAAACATCCTTCACAGAGGCTAAAATGAGAGGTAAAAGTTCAGATTCAGCAAAAAGTTGAATAATATCCATATCCATGTACCAATGTCCGGGCCCAATACTGCACTGGTGCATTGCTGGTCTGGGCTGGCAGGACCTGCTGTAAAGGCACTGCCGTGGTCAGTGTGCCTCGTGAGAGCCCCATGGGAAGCAATTCTGAAAAAAGCAGCGTGGAGCATGTCACAAAGGGATGAGGGAAGAGCAGCCACGAGGAGAACAAACACTGCCTGCTGCTTCTGAGCTCTCCTCTGAAGTCAAGCAAGAGTTTAAAAACAGGAATCTCAGCTCCCATGAAGTCCAAGTATTGTCCTAAAGTCCTTTTCATTCCCTGACAGCATCACTGAAGATGGTCTGTCAATAAATTGCAATCTGCCCATTCACTACACTCTGTTTTCACTATGTGCTGTGTTGTTCTGGATACACAGTGCTGCCAGGGGCCTGTGGAACAAAAACAGACACTCACATAAGGACAACATTCAAAATGGTCTGCGAACCAAGTGTACCTTTCTTTCTCATGTCATTTGGGGAAGGGTTAGTGAAGACATACCTTCTCTGCCTGTTGAGGAGTATAGCTGTCTGGGATCACTCCACGTTCCTTTGCATATTTGACTTGCGAGATAGGCCTATGTTCTCCTAAGCAAACCAAATCCAAGGCTGAAGGCACAAGATTTGGCAGGCAGTACGCTGTAACAGAGTCCTCAGAAGAGATGCACTCCTGGACTCCAGGACAAAGCTGTCCTGGGACACCAAATGGTATTTGAGAAAACACAGCATGCTGAACAAAACTGGAAACTACATATATGTTGGGAAGGCTTTAACACAGAGCAGTGGTTCAGTTTTCTGTTTCTTGTGGCTAGTGAGATAAGATTTTTTAATCTGGAAAAGAGACAGCAGAGAGTGGATTGTCAAGGAGCAGCAAGGGTGAGGCTGCTTGGCAAAGGAAGCAGATCCAGGGCAGCAGGAGACAGCAAGGCCAGCAGGGCAGTGGCATCCCCCATAAGGTATTCAGTGCTACAGTTCCCTATACTCTTGCTACAATCCAGTGATTCTCAAACAAGTCTGTAGTGATAAGGTAGGTCAAATATCAAGCCTGGAGGTTAAGTCCACACATCATGATCTGTAATGGCCCCCAGCCAGAACACTGTTGTACATCAGGAATTAGTGACCCACATAAAAATGGACCTGATCAGGCTGATCAGTGTGTGCTGTTCTGTGCTAAGTTATCTGTACATAGTTCTTGGTGTCCTGGACCATACTGTGCTGAACACATCCTGTGGCTGCAGGCTAAACTTTAACTGCTAATGGTAATGGAGAGGCTTGTGGATGGTCCCAAACTGGCACCTGGTGATGGTGCTGCCAGCACGTCCTTGACCTCATTGCAATCTACAACTTCCTCGTGAGAGGAAGAGGTAGACACTGATCTCTTCTCTGTGGTGACCAGTGACAGGACCTGAGGCAATGGCATGAAGTTGTGTCAGGGGAGGTTTAAGCTGGATATTAGAAAAAGGGTCTTCACCCAGAGGGTGTTTTGGCACTGACCAGGCACCCCAGGGAAGTATCACAACACCAAGCCTCACAGAGTTCAAGAAGCATTTGGATGATACACTCAGGCACATGGTATGTCCCTTAGGGATGGTCCTGTGCAGGGCTATGGTTTGGACTTGATGATCCTTTTGGGTCCCTTCAAACTCAGTATATTGTGTGATTCTGTGAGTCTGTTATACTTTTACTCATTAGTAGAAGTGATAAATGATAAAGAGCTGTTTAATTCTAAGAACATACCTATAAAAGTGTAAAGATCACACAACCAGAGAACCGGTGCATGCACGGGATGTGCAGTGTTCTGTGCCCTGAATAGAGATTCATCCAATGCTGCACTGCTTGGGATTCCTAGCATTGGAAGAGAAATTATCTGTGCTATCTCCTTTCCCCCTCTCATGTTATTTCCAATAAAATGCACTTCAATAATTTTCTTCCTGGTGCCCAAAATAAATACTTGCAGCGGCACATTACGGGTCCATTTTAGTGAGGTTCATGGCCAGGCACAGGCATGAAAGCTAGCAAGGACTGCAATCAAGAGACTCAGTTTAAATCCTTCTCTCAGTTGAGGGGGATATAGACAACCCCATGGAGGCATCTCACAGCATTGGGGTTTGGAAATTGTGAATTCTGTATCTTGTCCATTGGGTGTTATATTGCTTATGCCTTATGCCTTACGTATGTAAATCCTGTGTTCCTGTTGGCTAATTTCTGCTGTAATGCAGATCTCCCTTACGTGGTTACATTCCTCCCCATTAACCCTTACGAAGTTGTAATCCCTACCATGTTTTCCATGTTAAGATAAATCTCCTCCCACGCTCTCCATATTTGTAACACCCCTCCTATCCTTCCAGATCCTTCCTCACTCCCCCTATAAAAGGGAGCAGCCATGTTCAGTTGGTGTTCACCGTAATAAAGGTTGGCTGTGTCCATCTCACCCTTGCCTGTAATCCTGCTTCGAACCGACCCTGGGTGAACTTTCCCTCATCCCTAAAGGGTTGTAATATCACAGCTCTGTCACAAACAGTGCTCTGATCCAAAGCTTGGCAGTTACTTTAGATGTGCCTAAGCCCAGGCAGTCAAACTCGTAGGAGAGGAATGATGTTTTCAATAGCAGAGGTTTCTGAAGTCCTGAATTATATGAAGACAATGACAGAGGCTGGCTATGCAGCATATCTTCTGACACAGGATCATGATGGTATCAAAAAAAGTCAGTAGAAAGCAGTTAAACCCCCCCCAGAAGACAGAGGTAGATGACAACAAACAAGCATCTGAGTGATGGAACTCATGGTCAAAGAATGCTGGAGATGATAAAATTTTACGTGATTTTAGAGGGAGATTGGACAAAACCATGGAAGAGAAATGCATTGAGGGGTGTTAAATACATAGAAAATATGAGCACCTATTTAAGTTCCAGGACTGAATGGCCAATATCAGAACCCTAACAGCATGACCAGCCCAGCAGAAGATTTCCCCAACACCCTCTGCATGTGGGTATGGAGCCTATATTGGTCACAGGCACCATTTGGCTATTAGGCATGGTCTTTGTGAGAGGAGGACATGAACTGTCCTCGGCCAGTTGCAGCAGGCCCTGTGATGAATGAAAAGAACTCATTGTATGCTGAATTTTCAGTAGAGGAGCATATGGCACCTCTGCTCAAGTCTGTTTAAGAAAGGGTGGCGAGAGAAATGTGAGAAACAAAACAAAAGACACATGGAAGGAGATGCTATTAAGAGCTCAAATAAAGGCACACTCTTGGGAGGCACCTCTGAAGGACAGCAGCCACAGGTAACCTGTGTCAGGGTAATGACACCCCTGAAAGGCTAAAGCAAGGACATTCCTGTGGAACTGCAGCCTGTGGAGCAGACTATTTCCCCCTTTTTTCACAGGATAAAAGAAGTGAGCAGCAACAACTGGCAGATAGAAACAGTTATGTACCAACCCCAATCTCTTCCATTGCCTGCTGCTACACCAAGGGGACTGGGAAGCACTGAGAAGCTGAAACTAATAAGCAGAGGAGACTTTTGGTACTGAAGTTGAGTGTGGGGAAGCAGGATGAAAGGTTTGTTTGTTTCATAGGTTGTTACATTGGTTTTGGTCGATACCCACATCAACAATGAAAAAATTTATGTTCATCAGCAAGAAACTATGTGAAACTCTGCAAGTCAAGGCTGTTGCCCACAAGAGAAGCTTATTTCAGCCTAGCCTTAGCACTTCAGTCCCTGCCTGAAGTGCAGTACAGATGCCCATCTCTAGGCCTGCCTCCTTACAGACCTCAGACTTGTAGCCTTATCTCCAGGCCCATCTCTTTTGCTTGTAAGTGGGTGACAGAGCTCTGTGTGCACTAAAGAGCTTTAATAGTCCTGATCAGCCTTATCTGGAGGCTCTACCCACACCTATGGGCCTAGGAGCTCCAAGCTATGCTCTGGACTTTCAGTTCCTCTCTGTGTTACATCAGCAATATATCAGTCTCCAGTTCAAACACAGCTGTGCCCATTCCTGGCCAAGGACTCTCAGTGACCTTGGCCCTGCCTTGTGATCACTGGACCTAGCTCTAATGTGTGAATTGACTTTGTGGTGTGCCTTAGCTGCATAGCCATGACATTGCCTTATGATCTGGACTGCATGTGATCTCTGGGCCTGCTGTGCTCAGCTGCTGAGCCCTGGGTGGTGAGCCTCCTGTACTGCCAGCTGTGGGACTCCCTTTGCCTCCTGGTTTGTCCCTCTCTGGGGAGAAGCTGGTCCTTGCTGCTCCACTACACTGAGCTTCAGGCCTCTCCGAGCCCTCTGCCAAGCATTGAGGAGCCCGAGTCTCTGGTCTCACAGGGCCTTGTCCTTACAAATCTTCTTGATCTCCCCACCATACTCACCTATTACTCAGACCTAGGCTTCTAAATGAATCCCCTTCCACCCAGCCAGACTCTCCTTCCCCTGGCTTGCTCCTGACCACCCTCACTCAGGCCTCACTCAGCTCCCAACCTCTCATGCCATGTCTTTTTCCGATCCGCTGTCCCTGCCTTGGCTCTATGTCCACTGAAACAACTGACCAATATCCCACAGCCACAGGGTCACTCTAAAGTGAGTCACAGAGTCACAGAATCATTTAGGTTGGAAAAGACCTCTAAGATCATCGAGTCCAACCTTTGACCAACCACCACCTTGTCCGCTAGACCAGAGCACTAAGTGCCATGTCCAGTCCTTTCTTCAACACCTTCAGGGACAGTGACTCCACTGTCTCTTGGCTGTTACAAACCAAAAAATATCCTTCAGAACCTTGAGCATTGGTCTATGATTTAAGTATGTGAAGGGCAGGGACACTCTAAAGCATGTCTCTCTAAAGCATGTCCCTCCTTAGCCCGGGTGTCTCTAAGGAGTGAAGACACACTGTCCTTGGAGGGCAGGCTGCTGTCTAAGCGTTGAGGGCACTAACAGCCATTACTGGCCCTAACCTCCCATGGGACATCCCCCACCTGCCCACAGCTCAGGATCTCATATTACCTTTGTGGAGCCATAAGCCCCTGCACTAGCAACACCACATCAGGGCTGTTCTCTTGTTCCCCACAGCCCTGCCCTGCCTGGCCATGGGCCCTCTTGATCCCAGTTTATGGACTGATTTCCTGATGTGACTTTGAGCCTGTTCTGTCACTATGGGCCTGCCTGTTAATCACTGGATGTGATCCCAGCTGTCACTTGTGGAAATGACTTCCCAGCTTGGTTTTGGACCTGCTCTGTTGCTATACTGCCTTATGATCTACAGGCTTGGTTGGACCTTGGTTTGACAGGAAACTCAACATGAGCTCAACGTGTGCCCAGGTGGCCAAGAAGGCCAATGGTATCCTGGCCTGTATCAAAAATAGCGTGGTCAGCAGGACAAGGGAACTGATCCTTCCCCTGTGAGGGGGGAAGGTGAGGCCACACCTGGAGTATTGTGTTCAGTTCTGGGCCCCTCAGTTCAGGAAAGATATTGAAGTGCTGGAGCGGGTCCAGAGAAGGGCAACAAGACTGGTGAAGGGACTGGAACACAAGACCTATGGGGAGAGGCTGAGGGACCTGGGGTTGTTTAGTCTGGAGAAGAGGAGGCTTTGAGGTGACCTCATCACTCTCTAGAACTACCTGAAGGGAAGTTATAGCCAGGTGGGGATTGGTCTCTTCTCCCAGGCAGTTAGCAATAGGACAAGGGGCCACGGGCTTAAGCTTTGCCAGGGCAGATTTAGGCTGGATATTAGAAAGAAGTTCTTTACAGAGAGAGTGGTCAGGCATTGGAATGACCTGCCCAGGGAGGTGGTGGATTCACCATCCCTGGAGGTTTTTAAACTGAGATTGGACCTGGCACTTAGTGCCATGATCTAGTAAACGCACTGGAGTTGGACCAAGGGTTGGACTTGATGATCTCTGAGGTCTTTTCCAAGCCAATCGATTCTATGATTCTATGACCTGTCACCATATCAGAGTCTGTCCTGTTTCCCTTCTCATATGCTCTGGGGTTGGACCCTGGTCAGTGAGTCTCCCATCCCACAGATGGATCCTACAGGATGGATCCCAGAGCTCTCATTGCTCCCTAGCCCCAGCCTCTGTAAATGGACCCTGTGTCCATGGTTATTGATGGACCCTGTTACTGGCATTTGGTTCTGCTTCCCTGTGGTCAGATAATTTGGTGTGGCAGTAGCTGGTGAGGGCTCTGCCTATGCTGGGGGTGACCCTTGGCCTGGCTCACTGTCCTCATGGAACAACCCTGCTCTTGCTGCTCCTGGAAAGCCAGCTAACTTTACACCAAAAATATTGCCTGCTTACTCAGCCTATAGCTCTCCAATCTGATGAAAAGGATGTTCTGGGAGATCATTTTGAAGGCCTTACTGAAGTCAGGGTACAGAACATTATCTGCTTTTCACTTGTAGATAGAACAAGCCATCCCATCCTAGAAGCCAATGAGGCTGGTCAGGAGAGATTTGCCCTTGGAAAATCTGTGCCCTTTTTTCCCATCATCTTTTATTCCTTTACATGTTTCAAGATGCTCCCAGGGGACTTTGCTTTGAAGCTTTCTGTAGGGATTAGAACTTGAACACAATTGCCCATCAAGGTGCTAGTGACCCATGTAACAGCTGATAGAAGAAAGCACAGGCTTGTGCTTGCTGAGCATATAGTTTGGCTCTCCATCCTGTGCTGTGCTGCATGTGGCCCTGGGCTGAAAGATGAACTCCAGAAGGAAGGAACATACAGGTTTCTCCCACTTGACATGAGAGACTGCACCCCCTGTGTACTTGTATTTATTGTAAAGTGAAGTGGCAAGTTTTCATGAACATCCTTTTGTTTCACAGTAGAAACTGTTTTCTTCTTTAAAAATTCCTCAAGAACTCTAAAGACCAGAGTGTCAGTGAACACCTATTTCCATGGATGGCTCCTGCACTGCATGCCTGGTGCATGACTGGTGGTCTGTCAAATATTGCACAACTTGGGGTTGAGGGAATGTAACCTATATTATCCTTTTTCCTTCTAATGTTAGCTGCAATAAATGGTATTTTAAGCAATATCTTACAGAGTCTGAGTATCTTTCTTGAGCAGATAATAATGAATACTAAACCTTAGTGCCTTGCAGTAGTGTACTACACCTCTTCAGGGACTGCAGAGACCTGTAGTCTCCTCAGTTCTTTTCTCTTTCTGAAAATTAGTCACTTTTTCAAATCATCAGGAACCTTCTCCAATCATTCTGACTTCTCCTTAGTCTTTTTGCTGTTCTATCTAAAGAAGCTTTTCTTACTGCCCTTCACATCCCTTGTCAGTTTTCTCTGCAGCAAAATTTTTGCTTTTCCAATTTCATCCGTTCATGCATGGGAAAAGCTCCTATACTCTTGCCAGGTGGATTCTCCTTGCTTTCAACGCTAGCACGTTTTCTTTTAGAATTTGAGCTCAGGCAGAATGAAGGCACCTTAATCATCAGAGACACTGTATATTGCTTCCACAGCAAGATATGTGGCAAGTGAAAGGCTTTGCATGTATGTGAGGCTAAAACTCATTCAGGTATAGAAGGATGACTTTTGGAATCTGAGACAAATACTGCCACCCAAACCGTTGCTGACCTGTGGGATGTGATCATTGAAAGTTACACTATGAAGTTCAATTGAATCTATGTCAGATGAAATAGGGGAGCATTAAGAAATCATCAGCTATACAGTGAAGTCTGAGGCCATGCCAGGTTAAAAGCAATGTAAGATGTCATATGGGATATCACAATGACAATTAAGACAAATGCCCCGTCACAGCCTGTGAGAGATCAAGGCAGCACTGCAGGCAACAATGTACACCTCCAGAATGGCAAAGAGCTGCTGCAGAAAGGTGCCATGTGGGCTATGAGCACCTGTCTGATGGAACTTACCACACACCTCATATGCTTTGTACTGGGGAAAAAACAGTCCAACAGAATAATTGAGAGAGAAGTCATCATTGATAGCTACAGCACCTAGGTCTGCAACCATAACCAGTTAGACAGGCAGATAAAACTGACAAATGATTTATCCCTCTGTGAATGGTTGCCTCTGCCCCTGATTGGAAAGACAGCTTCCAGAGTCACAATGTGAAATGAAGACAAACACAAAATAATCAACATGCTCCTTCCTACTGGCAAAAGAACAGGAACAAGGAGGAGAACAAAATCTTGAGTTCTGCATAGGTTTTTGTGATTGGATGAGAGGCTTTGGTCTGTGAGCTGACCTGGACTTCATATTCTTTTGGATATGAAGCGCTTTTTACACACTCAGTTGTTCTCAGCTCAGGTACTCAAGAGTCTGTTGGTTTAGGGACAGCTCCACAATTAAATGCCCGGCAGAGGAAAGGGCAGCAGAGCCTTAGCTGACCTCTTTCTTGGGACAAGCATTGTCAAACAAGGATGTGGGACTGAGCTGTTTGTACTGCTTTTCACAGCTGTGTTGGACAGGGCAATCCATTGCCAGTTGTCCCAGGTAATCTTCAACTGCAGGAAGGTTTGCTTACTCTCTCTAGACCCCATGTCAAGCAGACTGTACAAGACCTCCCTGTGTTGATGCTATGCTGATGGTCTGCTCTGATCCAGTTCTCAATTTGCTCATGGGTGTATTCAGTTGTTTAAAACTGGCTTGGTATTAATTATCAGTTTGAGCATAGAAAACCACAAGAGACCTCTTAGAAAGAGCACAGTGTCCCTTTATCATGCGTTATAAAAGTAGAGCTTATTATACTCCATGTATTTGCTTACTGTGGATGTGTTCTGAACCTGAAACTCCAATTTTTGGAGTGAAAATATGAATTTTCATGAAAAAATGAATAACTCATGAAACAAAGCTCTGCATCAAACACAAGCAAAGCTGTTCTGCAGGTCTGGAACCAAGACACTACACAGAAGTCAGGTTCATCAGTATAAAAATAACACCACTGGGATAATTTTAAGTCTATGCTTGTAGTGTGATAGTGTGAAAAAAACCAATCACCAACAAAACTGCAGCTGCTTCCTGGACATGTTTGTAGGTACTAAAATGCAGGCCATATATGATGAGCTGGGCTTGTGACACAGGTCTGGACGCTTCTGTGATTCATGTATGAGAGGCCAGATTAAGGGAAGGGGGATCATGGTTGTTTAGCAGAGAGGCTTGAAGGACATTTGTAAGGCAGATTTCACTGAGTGAAATCTAGCCAACTCTTACATGCAGCAATGGAAGACCAGTGTGGTAGAAGTAGAACTAAATCCCTGTGAACACGAAGTGGCCCTGAATTAAAAAGGGATAAAGACTGAAAAGAGTGGCATAAATCTGAGGCTCACTCTAAACAGTGTGAGAAAATAGCTTATTAGGTGTAAACACATAGATTCAAAGAATCACAAAATATCTCAAGTTGAACGGGATCATCAAATCCCCCCCCTGCAGGACTACCTGTATATAAACCATATGACTAAGGGCATCATCCAGACACTGTAAAGTATCTGTAGGCATCGCTCTAAGGCTTGATGTCTTCTCCAGCATCTGACTGTTTGGTAAAGAGTTCCTTGCCTTGGTGAGAGGCAAAACTATCCTTCTTTTCCTTGTTATGTCACTAGGATATTACAGTGTGTCAGGACCATCTGGGCTATATTGATCTGTATATTAACAAAGAAAGTAGACGGTAGCCAATTAGAATAAATGTACACAACTCGTTACTGGTGTTTGATAGAACACATGGTGAAGATTTTTGATTGACAATGCACCTGGAAGACTCATTCTCCGTTCCTTTTTTCCAGTCACATACCAATATATATTTTATAGGTAGGGATAATGTTTTTTTAAGAAGCACTTCTATCATCAGAAAAAGCAGACAAGCTTTTTAAGACTTCTCAAAGTCTGAAAGAGAAGCAGTAGGCCTGACTTAAAAAAAAAGTAAGAATTATTCTGTGCTTAAGTGTAGATATACATCAGCTGCATCCAGCATTTGGGGACAAGAAAACCTCCAAACTAAACCAAAACACTTAGATGATACCTCTGGAGTAGAGATCTAATGAAAAATAACACTTCCACGACAATCTTGTCTTGCTTAAGCTCTCAGACTGCCTGGGTGATAACAACTCTGCTACCAAGGAGAATGTAGACTTCTGTACCGTGTTTACTTTTACAAAATGAAGCAGATTGAGACAGAGAACACTGCACTGCCCAAACTTTCGACAGCAGTGCAGGAGCCTACCTCTTCTTTACAGAGATCACAGTCATGTCCAGTATGTTGAAAAGACTTATGTCATACAGACTTCAGGATTTCCCCTCTTCTCTGTTTTGAAATCACATTGTACTTCACAGAGGTCAAAATGGTTTCTTTACTGTTTGACCATTCTATTATTTCAATACAGAACAATAGCTTTTATAACTGAAATGTTTTTATAATTGAAATATATTTGCTATTGTATATTATGATTGTCCCACAGAGCATGAACACTCCTCTAGCTGGATTTCATAGTTCCTCTGTCCTCTGTCAGGCCATTAAGTTATTCTTTGAAGATCTGAGAGAGACGTTGTAAGTGTATACTACAAACACATTTGGAATTCAGTATTTTTATTTTGTCTAAAGCTATGTTTTTCTATTAAACCCCTGAGAATAAACTAGTTTGTTATAAAACCACAATCACTGAAAGATTTTTTTTTAAACATCCCAGCTTTTCAAAGAAAATGGGCCTGGTTTTAACTTTCGTCTTAATTGGTTTTCTCAGATGCACCCTTCTTTATTTCCCCAGTTTTGTTACCAGACTAATAGGTCAAGACCTGTTTTACATTTCTTCTGTTTGGCATGGCTCAGCTGCATTTTGTGCATTCAGAAAGGATTAGTGGAAAGAGAGTTCTGGTCTCTTACTACAACCAGAAAAACAACTTGACTAATTATTGACAGGTTGACTAGTAACTGCTAATTATGTGCTCCACCACTAAGTTGTTCACATTTTTTGGTTTTTACTGCCATCCCAGTACCTACTTGCAAAGGTGGCTTTAAGGAAAATGAGCATTATTTCTCAGTTTTTTCTTCAACCTAATAGTCCTGATGTACAGGACTTTATTCTGCACCTTTATTCTGTTATACAGAATAAAAAACTAATATTTGCTCTCCCTTCAATCAAAAGCAAACCCATTGACACAAAAAACTGACCTATGCCATTAAATTATTTTTATGGCATCAAGGGTCAAACTTCTGAAAGGCAGCAGTGGGTGGCTCACAATTCAGACTGTATAAATTCCCAGTAGCTCAGCCAGTACGTCTAGATACAGCTGGAAAGCTGTATTACCTTTGGTGCTGAAACTCAGAAGGTAAGCGTTTCTCTAGGAAAATTTACTTTCTTACTATATTATTTCAGGTTTATGATTAAACTTAAAAAAAGAGAGTAAATCTTGTTTTGTGTTTGATATCTTTGCTCTGGAAAGCATTTTGCAGGACAGAATATTTACGTTATGGTCTCTACAAGTCTCACTTGTGTGCATGCATTACACACTACTTTATTATGTGTAAAATGTGTATTTGGGATTTTTTTTGAGATTTTAAAAAAGTTGTTCTTTGTGCTTGAAATACTTTTTTGTGCTTAAAATATGATTTTATTTCAGAGCATCTTATCCTCCCACTCATAAGAGGCTGGATTTTGAAAAAAACCCCAAACTTTCAAAATTCCTGTAAATCATAAGATGGAAACTGAATCCATACTGGCCTCAGAAGCTGTGCTTTATATAAGCACAGTGGCTAGACAAGGCTTATACCATCCAGCACTTTATAGCAGCCTCAGACAGAAACAAAGATAAGGCTTTTACTGGTCTATGTCACAAGCAAATACTCATTTAATTGTGCTGAATGATGGTACACATAGCTATTTTATCATATCTGCCTCTCTCTTCTATCTGAATGTCACTAACAAAATGTAATTTCTCAGAAAGGTTCTAATGTAGTATGTTTAAGCAAAGCAAGATGTATCTGAAAGCACAATAGGATGAAATACAAAGCATCAGTCTTGCTCCTAGACTTTGTATCTTAGACAAATTATATCACCTATCCATACTTCCATCACTAAAACAAAGGTAAAGCTGCAGGCCTTTGAAGATCTACTGACAGTAAGTATTGTGCAACAAATAGGTATTTTACTGCACTTATTTTTACAAAAAAAATAGATAGCCAGCCAGCTTCTGATTTTATTTATATCTGTCCAAAATTAGAGCAAGTCTAATATAATTTGCACTTAAATTTCCAGCTTTGCAAGTATGTCAGAGATAATATTTTATTGTTTTCTTCAAAGCTACTACAAAGTACCAAGGAACTCTAGCCTTCAGTGAATTAAAAAAGTACAGTCAACTGTTGTTTGGCCGCTTTGAAAAGGCAAACAGACTTAAGACCTTCTAGGAACTGTTACAAAAAGGTAACTGGATACAAATGCAGAAAGAAACAGACTTATGAATTCATAGTTTCTAACATACATGAGAGGTGAGCATAGCAGTAGGCACATTACCACAGAATGATTTCAAAACCACTTGTTTATATTTCATTACCCAAAACCTGCTATTAAACATGCTGTGTTTCTATGCCATGCCGTTACATTGTTATTGTACTTCTGTTCTAGACAATACTGGTTTCGCAATGGGTTCCATCGGTCCAGTAAGCACAGAGTTTTGCTGTGATGTATTCAAGGAGCTGAGAATTCAGCATGCCCGGGAGAACATCATCTACTCCCCTGTGACCATCATTTCGGCTCTGTCCATGGTCTACCTAGGTGCAAGAGATAACACCAAGGCCCAGATAGAAAAGGTGAGGCTACAGTTTAGGATTTAAACCCTCCTGCTGCTCAACACACCCACAGCACTTAATGATATAGCATCCTTTGTGTAGATCAGAGGTTAAAAAACGTACATCCAGAGTTATCAAAAGCTATGGCCACCTCAAACTCCCGGATTTAAATTCTAACATTGTTAGCAATAGGATTCTCACAGAGAACAACATATTATAGTGGTCCGTTTTTTGGAATAAGGAAAGGAGACAAAATCTCTAGGGAAAGAGCCAAAATATCTCAAGACTGAGAAGTGTTTCATGTGTTTCCTACAGCTCTCACTACTTCCGTAGAGAGTGGCTGGCTTGTTACCTAGAAGAAATTGGTATTATTAATAGCACACAGTGGAGTTGATTCCTAGGTGTTCCATAGAAAAATGATCATCCACACAGGCAACAGCAGGCATGGCTAGTCACAGATGGTACAGATGGATTGCACTTTTTGAGTCATCCAGCTTCTCAGTTAGTCAATACATTTGCATCAAATCTTATGTGTTAATCTCAGTTGCATAACCTTTTTCTTGTCATACCTGTTATTTCAACTACTGTTATTCTCAATTACAGGCGGTTCACTTCGATAAAATCCCAGGATTTGGAGAGAGTACTGAATCTCAGGTACAGAAAAAGTTCATTTCCTTCTCTATGTCACTTTCTCCTGGGAGCAAAAACTATCAGATAAAGCAATCTCTTAGCAGTTCCACCCTCCTCCAGTGAGCAGCTGCATCCAGCATTTGGGGGAACACTACATTCATAATAGACAGATAAGGCAGGTAACTGAGGATTCAGAACAAGCATAAAATGAAACCTATTACCATAATATTTGGAAAATACGGCAAAATTATACAAAATATATTATATAATATTATGCATATTATGCAATATACTGGATTAATGGGACTGGTTTGGAATGAAGGAAAGGTTACCTGATCTACTGGAGCTATGTTACTGTAGCAGTAATTAAGAGTCTCCCTGAGAAAGATACGAGGAAATTACAGTAGAAAACAAGGGAATTGTACATATTACAAAAATACTATATCATCATAGTTATAGCAACTAGGCATACGGGATAAACAGTTTTATAAGCAGAAGTGTCTGAATTACTCTACTCCTTTCATACAGTATGTAAAACCTACTAATTATTAAAACCAGGATAACATCATCTGTCTTTTTTCCACGATGCAGTGCGGCACATCTCTGAGCATCCACACTTCACTTAAAGACATATTCACCCAGATCACCAAACCAAGTGACAATTACACGGTCGGCATTGCCAGTAGACTTTATGCTGAAGAGAAGTACCCAATCCTGCCAGTGAGTTGCTCTAAGATCTGATCTGAATGTATTTTCATGTCAAAGCTGTATCTTTCTGTAATGCAAAAAGCACTGTCAGAAGTCTAGGTTCTGCAAAAGAAATTTTCTTCCCTATAGAAGAAAGGATTCACGACTTCTCTCTATCACAGCCCTAACCCTTGACAGTCTTGAGAAAAAGTGTGACTAATCAAAAACTATTGCTTGAAACAATGCAAAATCTTAACGCTTATATAAAATCTTAATGTAAAATCTGAAGATGCTTATGAACTAGAATAATGGCTTACTGATTAGCCTTAACAAGTAGATTATTAATATCTGTTCATTTCATTCTTGCATTTTACATTTGCAAAATGCTTTGACATTCTCCTCTGAAAATGGCATATTCTTCCTTTGCAGGAATACTTACAATGTATTAAGGAACTGTATAAGGGAGGCTTGGAACCTATCAGCTTTCAAACTGCTGCAGAACAAGCCAGAGAGCTCATAAATTCCTGGGTTGAAAGTCAGACAAATGGTAAGAGGAAACCAACTATCAGCATAGGTAGTTGCCACTATGTTTGAACAGCATATGAGAAGGAGAAAAAAATACTAAAACTTCTCCCTCTGCACCTTCTCCTGGATAATAGATCAGCTCCCAGATATATAACTATCATTTAATGAATATTTTGCCTTGGACACCCCCATTTTAGAAGACTCCATTTTTCTGAAGGGGCTTTGTGGATATGTAATACTTCCAGTCCTGATAAAAGGGACAGCACTAAAATATGCTTGGTACACATTGATAAGTGGTTTGACACTAATGTTTCAACTTTGGTTTGAAGTAAATAGTATTAAATGTTTGATTTGGAGACCATCCTGGGATAAACAGTTCCAATAGTTCCTCCCATTGCCACAAAATATATCCATTTTGTAACAAGTAGATCTTTGAGTCTTATATCCTTCACTATAACACTTTATAGTGAGCTAAAAAAACAGCCATTGCCAGCAGCAGTGAGCAAATAAGCCGTGGAAATACAAGATAACAGCTACAAAACCAAAACAATGTCCCCGCCCCACACTCTCCTCCCCACAAAATCTTTACCCTTCATTTAATGTTGTGATTGCCAAGTAAGATGTGTTATACACAGACATGTCGTACATGTTCTCTTTTCCTATGTATTCTTAAAGGAATGATCAAAAATATCCTTCAACCAAGCTCTGTGAATCCAGAGACTGATACGGTCCTTGTCAATGCCATTTACTTCAAAGGACTGTGGGAGAAAGCATTTAAGGATGAAGGCACCCAGACAGTGCCATTCAGAATTACTGAGGTATGTGTGCACAGATCACCTCAAAGGTGTCATCTTCTAGAATTTATGAAGGGAGTAGACAAGCTGTTATACATTCCTTCTGAACAAGAACAATTAGCATTTGAACCATAACTAGACATTTCTACACTTTAGAAATGATCTTTGTGAAAACTCTATTATCTTACTTGGTTTTGCAGCAAGAAAGCAAACCTGTGCAGATGATGTTCCAGACTGGTTCATTTAAAGTAGCAGAGATTACTTCTGAGAAAATTAGGATCCTGGAGCTTCCATATGCCAGTGGGCAGATGAGCCTATGGGTGCTGTTGCCTGATGACGTCTCTGGCCTGGAGCAGGTATGACCCTGGCAGTTGGGTTTCAGAAAACCATAAACATGGTGAAATTTAGGTGCTGAAAAGCTCTTCATGATAAAGTTGTCTTAAAGCACAGATCTGAATATTGACAACATGGGATTGTTGCATCGAAGCATGCAGCTGTCTCAGAGGTCCTCGAATAGATTGTGATGAGCATGGATTGCTTAAGGAACTGCTATAGTGGGTTAAATATTTGTCACTGCAAAAGAGATTCTTTTTAGATAAGCAGCTGTTATGCCAGCAGCTTGAAATCCAAAGGTTTTATATCTCCATTCCTGCACACTGACAAGCTTCCTGGGAAGTTCATGTTAGCTTGACTATATATAATTATTGCTTGGTTTGACAGCATTCAACATGCTTCCTACATACCTTCAAAAATTAAAGTATCTAAAAACTGCATATGAGGGTTGCTGGAATCGTTAAAGCAATTTCAGAAAGCAAAATGTATATGACATACTGTTGTTCATATGAACAGAATACAGTCATGGGATATTGCCATTAGGAGGACTGCGGTTTGAATAGGAAAACCGATGTAACAAATCAGAGTTCATTGAAATGACTTTACACTAACTCAAAGACTTTAAATTATAAAAAAAAGAGGCATTTGAACACAGTTAAATTTCTTCAGTAATAACTGACTGTTAGCTGTTAGTAATTAGCTCCCATAAAAACCTGGTTACTTCGCAGTCTTAAATGTCGATAGAGCTTATAACTCATAAGCACAGAAAAATTTTTGGAATGTATTTCTGAAGAAAAGAAGATAAATAGGCAAGACCTTTGGCGAAACTTGCTGAGTAGCCATTTCATTAAGAAAATTATTTGGCAGTGAGCCTATTAAAGAAATAGAAAGCAGGACAGCAAAGCAAGGTTTGCTTTTCTCTTCTAGACATATTAATCTGCATACACCTAGAAAACATACCATGACAAGAGCAGTCAGTTTAAGAGAAAAACCACAAATGGTTCTACATTGCCACAAAGGAAGTTGCCCTGTCATCTCAAAAATCTAATTTGCTTGTCTCCTTGCAGCTTGAGACTGCAATCACCTTTGAAAATCTCAAGGAGTGGACCAGTTCTACTAAGATGGAAGAAAGGAAAATTAAAGTTTATCTCCCCCGCATGAAGATTGAGGAAAAATATAACCTCGCATCTGTCTTAACGTCCTTGGGTATCACCGACCTGTTCAGCTCCTCAGCCAATCTCTCTGGTATCTCTTCAGCTGAGAGACTGAAGGTGTCTTCAGCCTTCCATGAGGCGTTTGTGGAAATCTATGAAGCAGGCAGTAAGGTGGTAGGCTCAGCAGGAGCTGGGGTGGATGATACAAGTGTCTCTGAAGAGTTTAGGGCTGACCACCCTTTCCTCTTCTTGATCAAGCACAACCGAAGCAACAGCATCCTCTTCTTTGGCAGATGCTTTTCGCCTTAAAGATAGGGAAGCTGAAAGAGTTTCTGTCTCTCATAGCAAGACCCAAAATGCTGCATTATCAAGGGTATAAAGAAACACATACTCTCTCTTTCATTCGTAGTTTCTAAAACCAGAAGGCTTATTTAAAAAAAAAAAAAAAAAAAGAAGGCTGAGAAATTATGCTATGAAAACAGAGGCCCTTTACTTTTCCTTCCTGAAGAGGAAGGATTATTTACTAATGCATGAAGAGTTAATGGAATGAAAATTGGACCCAAAGAAAGCATGAGTATTAACAGAGATATTCCTGGTGCAAGTTAACAACAATAGTCTTGAATCATGACACTGACAAAACACAACCCACTTTATCAGCCGAAGTTTTATGAAAAAAAAAAAAAATAAATGTAGCTTTCTAATTAAGCCAGGTTTCTCTATGGACAAATTTTGTGGTAACTTCTCTGGAATTAGTCACTGGAAAGTTCCCAGATTAAACCCTAAATTACCATACCAGTAGGTATGGTTGGTACCATACCTATTCTGACAAAGCAATTGATTTTATTTTCTGTTCCTGATCCTGCAAAGCTCTTCCTCACTTTCTGAAGATCCATTTTAGGAATCTTATAATTCATATTTCTTCTTAAAACTTTTTGGCTTAATCATCATGACCAAATATGGTGCTGTTCAAATTTTCTCCATGTATCCATATATAATGGGTCTTGCAGATGTGCTATTTTGCTCCTTTTATCATAATAAAAGCATGTTTAAGCAAATGCATTTCTTTTGGAGTATTTCAAGTGCACCTGGGATAGGTTAATCCTTGTTATGCATACAAGTTGGGGGACAAGAAGGACAAGACTTCCTACAGCCCTGTAGGAGTAGATCTGGGAGTTTGGTTTGATAGCAAGTAGAATATGAGTCAGCAGTGCCCTGGAAGCCAAAAGGACCAATCATGTCCTGGGATGTATCAGGCAAAGCATCACAGGCCGGTCGAGGGAGGTGACTGTCCTGTTTTACACTGAACTGGTGCGGCCTCACCTCGAGTACTGTGCAGTTTTGGGTGCCTCAATGTAAGAACATCACACTACCAGAGCGTGTACAGGTGAGGGTGACCAAGATGGTGAAATCTCTTGAGGGCAAGAGTTACAAGGAGTGGCTGAGGTCACTTGGCTTGTTCAGCTTAGAGAAGAGAAGGTTGAGAGGGGTGACCTCATCACAGACTACAACTTCCTCAAGGGAGGCAGGAGGAGGTGTTGATCTCTCTCTGGTGACCAGTGAGGGCATGAAGATATAGAAAGAAGCCACATCAGGGGAAGTTTAGATTGGGCATTAGGAAAAGTTTCTTCACCCAGAGGATGGTTGGCCACTGTGACAGTCTTTTCCAGGAAACTGGTCATGGTGCCATGCCTCTAAGAGTTCAAGAAGCCTCTGGAAAATGCTCTTAGTCATATGGTTTATTTATAGGTAGTCTTGCGAGGAACAGGGAGTTGGACTCCATGATCCTTATGGGTCACTTCCAACTCGAGAGGTTCTATGTTTCTATGATTCTTTTATCAGAATTTATTCACTGGTTTCAGAGAAGTGAGGAATGAGAGGCTGTGCTAACTCTGGGCTACAATATTGATATAATATTGATAAGCAGTGTGGAAGGCAGCTGAATACATGCAGAATCTACATGCCACTGAGACCATAGCACTGCCTCAGAGAGCTCAGGGGAATGGGAAATGGGAAGGAGTTTTTTAGTTATCTTTATGGCTGGTTTATAAAACTTTATGGGCTCTTATTTAGTAACTAAAGAGAATAATCATGCTAAGAGACATGATGTTTATGGTAAGTTAGTTTTTCTCCAGAATTAATTATTCTTCTCTTTGTCACTGAAGCAAGAAAGGAAACAGAACTGTGAGGAACTGTCAGAGGGAAGTACCAGAAGAGTGAAAGAGAAAGGTTTTGGAGGGCACAGTTACTGTAAGAAGGCTGTGCTCTTTCCTGATCCCAGTATGTACTGCATAGCATCATGCTGGGTGGTCTGTAGTGGAATGTTTTTTCACTTCCACCACACACAATTTTTCTTGTTCTACTCATTTTGGCTTCCCCCTTCATCCTTCAAGATAACACACATACTTTGGCAGGACCTAGAGGACATGACTTGCTGGGAGCAAACATGATCTTGAAAAAGAAGATAACATGACAGCACCTTCACTAGTGTGTAAATAGTTTAAATATTTTCCGTCACTTTCCTTTATCTCAGTTGATTGCTTGTCAAGAGATAACAAATGGAAAAACTTATTGCAAGAGAGCTAACGATGTGTTTACTATTGACCTGGAGTTTCTGTTGATCTGGACATGGAAATAGGGCACCTAAATTTCTTAGCACACTTAATTTTCAGCAGATTTGTTCTAAAACTGTATTATTTTTCATGCTGTTGTAGTTCTTATCAAATAAAACATACTTCTTCACAAACAAAAGACACAAAGAAGCACATTTTCTCCTGTATGTAGACAAATAATTTCAATGCTGCCTTCTGATTTCTGTTGAGTTCTCCTGCCACCACAGCAACAAGCAGTCATATTCTTGTCCTTGGTAGCCACTTCCTTAACCAGCTCTGCAGTCTGTCCATCCCTAATACACAAAAATAAAATAAATAAACACCCACCCCCCACCCCCCCGAAAAAACGACCCAAAACAAAAAAACACACCCAAAAAAAGAAACATGCATTGCCAGTCCAATCTTTTCAGGGACTGAAAACTTTAAAACCCTTTTGGGACTTGGCAAATCACACCCCTATTAAGGAATGGATGCTGGAGTTCTCAGATCTTACAGAAATATTTGTCTGACCCCTAAAACCTTCAACCGCCTTTTACACCTGAGGCACTGTAGCTTCTGTATTAAGAAGTACCTAAAGTGCAGGACTATAAAGGAACAAGTCTGGATCTAATCCCAAGTTGTGTGCCAGACATCAGGCCCCCATTGCCCACCATGGAACAAATCCTCTCCTTTGTGCCAACAGATGAGGCCACAGCTTCTTCTCTCCAACTTTAAAGAAGCAAAATAGTAGGACCATGCCATGGAGATTTCACCCTTCTGCTGTGTCATGAAGTGCAGGTAGATTTTCTTCTCATTTACCCCCAGCATTTCTTTCAGCTCAAGTATGGAAGAAGGCTCATACTCACAGCTTTAGGCTCCATCTTTAGAGGTTTTTACTGCTCTGCCACTACACCCCATATATATTTGCAATTTCAAACATGCAAAGAGACAAAATTAATTCAAAGGATTAGTGAGTTGTGCAGATATAAGACCACACTTGCTTGCTTTCCTGTGATCTTACAGCGGGAAAATAATTCCATAGAGATGACAGAAATTGATCCTGGGGTCTTACTGTTTATTCCAGTACTAATTCTTCTAATACTTAAGAATGAAAGTAATATTGCTCAGCTGAACAAAGTCAGTTATTTGCAAAAACTGATCTCCAGAAGTTCGTAGAGCTAGAGAGCAACTTGGGTTGGAATAGGCAGTTGACAGTCATCCGGCCTTAACCTCAAAGACACACCAGGTTGCTCCACACCAGGTTGATCAGGGCCCTTCCCAGCCAAATTTTGCATACCTTTAAGTTTGGCGAATTCACAACGTTCTGACTAATTTAATTTTAAAGATATACACAAATATCACTAATGTATAAGTATTGGCAAGTATCTAGCCAGCTTAGCTTTCTATCACCAAATCAGAGTTGGCCATGTGTGTGAATGAGCCTCACTGGTTCCTTCATTTTGATTTTCCCCTGCTCAATCCAAAAAGCTCTCACTGTTTGCCCTCACTTTTACACTCTTGGAGCCAATCCAGAATACCTCTGAAAATCCCAAGGAGTGAACAGCAAATTCCCAGCATGGTTAACAATGCTTAGGAGCAAAAGTGAGATAACAGACAGCTTCATGCTACACATTTTTAGTCCCAGTAGCATAATTTATCTCCATTGTATTCTATGTGGATTATCAGTGGGACATCATTTGCACCTGGCCTCTCTTTCCTCACTGTTACAGTATTAAACATCACAAGATACAGAGTTTAATACCATATAGTCCAACTGTCTTGTGATAGAAACAAATGTTTTCACTTGCATTCTACTCCCAGAAAAAAAAGAATTATTCCAAACTAATTTTGTGCTTTTATTTCTTCAATTTCTTCAGATTTTTCCTACTTTTCTAAATGCTAGAAATAACATACCTCAGTCATTGCAGGCAAATAATGTAATTCTATTAGTGGCACCTTCAGAGAATAGGAACAGGTTCCTGGAGGTGAGCAAATCCTTACAGTGGAAGGCTGACTTCTTAGTCACACAGGTAAAATTCCAGTGTTGTGGCTCTGACCAGAGGCCAAGACGGAGTGGGAGAATAGTGAGATGCCAGTGTTTCTGTAAGGAAGGGAATTAAAGGTCAACAAAGGAGGCAGAGGAGGAATCACTGAACTTCACAGAGCTGTGTGTAGGAGTAGTTCCTCTTTCCTCTTCCCTCTTTTCTCTTTCATTCTGCCTCATTTCCCTTGAATGCGGTTCATTAACCACTTTCCCCGAGACACTGAGTATCCCCACCCTCACCATGACCTCCTTTTTACCTCCTTGCCCTTCAGCAATCTCTACTTCTTTGGGCAGTGAGAGAAGACAGCAGGGCTGGGGTCAAGACTTCTTTCTAAGAAGAGAAATGTCAGGGAGAGGAAGAAAGTGGGAGGAGAGTGTTACCGTTCCTGCTGCCTAGAGGGGTCATCTGCCATGTGTCAGCTACAGAGTCCAAGCTGCATCTCAGCTGCATCTGCAGGAGGTGGGGTGAGGGCCCATTCCTCCAGCCACAAGCAGAGAGCAATTGCTCTGCCTCTCCTTATATGTCCTCTGTTAACTTTCCTTAGCCTGATGTTGTCTCTGTACCATTGAATTCAAATCATTCTTCACCTATGTCTTGGTCACTCTATGTTCCCAGACAGCAACCACATAATCAAGGGATACTAAGAAAGATGAAGGATATTAAGGAAGACAAAGCCAAAGGTTTAGAAAAGGAAGGGAGACAGACGAAGAAGAAAACACAGTCTACAACAGATGAAAGAGACAACAGCACTAGTTTTAAACTACACAGAGAAGATCACAAAAAGCCATGAATACCAGTCCAAAAGATAATGGAGCCATGAAGATCTGCATGTAGCTGAACACAAGTGGAAAGGACAGTTACAAAGGGTTTGGAAAGAAGAGCAGTTGATCATCAGGATAGTTTAAAAGAAGGTCCTCAGTGCAATACCCTGCAAGTTCACACTTTTGCAACCCTCAAAAATGTTTAAGGAACAAAACGAAAACTTTCCATCTTATTTTCCCTGAGAGCAGAAACGAACATGAGATCATCTTGTCACGTATGATGTCATAAATTGCCCCTTGGTCACTATTTCTAAAAGCTTGCTAACTTGAACCACGTAAAAAGATGTCAGGGCTCAAGAGGATAAGATCCTTTGCGCAACAGGCAGGTAATGAGAGAAACGGAAAGATGGAAGAATCTTATAATGGCAAAGACATTGAGAAGACTTTTTCAAGTGATGCTAATGACACTCCATCTCACACAAAGTCCTTGTCAGTCTGAGGGGGAAATTCCATTCCAAGCCCCTCTTTTCGGGCTTACTCTCTTCCACGACAAACCACTATTGACTTTGTATGTGCACTTAACCAGATAGTTCAGATCAGTTCCAAGGTTAGCCTAAAAGGCATGAAACTGTGAAGGGCCAGGAAGTGCCAAACAGAGCAGTGAACAGCTAAGATTTCCTGTACACTTCCTTAAGTGACTATTGGGAAAATTCTTCTGATAAAAATTCCTAAAAATACCAACTGCCTTGCAAAAATCCTGGTCATTTCACCAAGCAAGAATATTTGCAGTCAAGTTGTATGACAAAAAGAGCAAATGTTTAAATGAGTTCCTTAAAAGAGAGTCCTTCCTCTATACCGCATTCTTGCAAAAGGCTCCTGTTTAGATATCTGTCTTGAAGATACATCGACTTGATATTCACATTCTTCATCCCATAACTTGGCACATCTTGCGCTATTGCACTGGAAGAGGAAGTAGGGATCAGCTTTCTGATTCAGTAACTGTCCAGCTGACATACAGTTACACCCTTCGAGAGGTTTCTTCGAAAAAATGACTAGTTTCAGCTAAAGTGCATACAAGCCACGTATACGTCATTACTCATAATGCAGCACTGTGCACCATGATTGAGAAATTCAGGCCACTATTCCCACTTCTGATGTCAACTGCTACCTGCGATACTTTTAACATGCTCACCACGTGAGTCATTCAAAGGAAAACTGCACCCTTGCACATGTGAAAGCTGCGTGCCTATTCATTAACAGATAAACTATCTCTCTCCAGATAGAGAGATCAGTCCTTTCTCAGAAGTGTTGCGCTTCTTAACAGAGCAGAATTTCTCAGGACAAACGCTACCTTTATTAATTACAGTGTCTAAGCCAAAGCATGTAGAAGTACGATGAACTGTGCCAAATTTCACCACACCTTTGCTTTCTGCAGACATGGAGCAAAATGCCTCAATAATATTTATCCAAGAACCTCACCACACCCTTTGGAAACTCATAAGGTTTTAAATAGTGTTAGAGTATGTCAGCAAGGATTGCTTGGCAAGGGAAGGCTTGCAAACTTACTAGTAGGAGGCATACAACAGATCACTATCTACTCTGTTTCAAAATAAAGACACGTGTATTATCGACCAGAGCTTTAAAAGGAAAAAAGGTACTCAAAGAATGAATCTCTTTTAAACTTAAAAACTATTTGAAGTTTCAGGTTGATACAAACTTATTATCCTACATAACATTCCGTTAGAGCACAACCCAAAATGGTTTACAATCAGCCTAGGTGATGCATATAAGGGTTTTTTTCAGCTGACAGTATAAAGGAAAGCTCATGCCATGCTCTGGGTGACAGAGGAGTCACCCAGAAAAGAGTCCTTGTTAACACTGAAAAGTTTATGTTTCTAGTCATAGATTCATGGAATATGCTGAGTTGGAAGGGACACATCAGGAACATCGAGTCCAACTCCTGGCCCTGTACAGAGCACCTCAAGAATCACACCATGTGCCTGCGAGTGTTGTGTAAACGCTTCTTGAATTCAGACAGGCTTGGGGCTGTAACCACTTCCCTGGGGAGTCTGCCCCCCTGTGAGGGGAAGAGGATGGGCAGGCACCAATCTCTTCATCTGATTCTAAGATTGGTACCTGTCCCTCTGCTTCCTCTCATGAGCAAGTTGTAGACTGCAATGAGGTCTCTCCTCAGTCTCCTCCTCTTTACACTGAACAGACCAAGTGACATCAGTTGCTCCTCATATGGCTTCCCCTCCAGACCCTTCACCATCCTTGTGGCCCTACTTTGGATGCTCTCTAATAGTTTAATGTCTTTTTTGTACTGTGGTGACCAAAACTGCATACAGGACTCCAGGTAAGGCCGCACCAGTGCAGAGTAGAGTGCTTAGCACTCTTACTATTTCCTCATTTTCTGTGCCCCTCCTTATAGTTTTTAACTTTAAATCACACAGAGGTTTTTTTAAAAAAATTACATCAGACCTCCAAAGATATTCAGATATTCTCAGATTTCAAAATCCTTTTCATCCCCATGCTTCTTGTATCTCCTAAAGTCCTTTTAAAGGTTTGGGGACATTTAAAATCCTTTCATGTTTAAAATATACTGGCCTGCTGTGGCTCAGCCAAAAACTTGGATAGAGTGCTCTGCTGGTTGAATCAGAAATTCTTCCCTCCCAAGTAAATAAACAGTGCTTATACTGGTAAAAAACACTTGAGGAAAACTAAACAGCTTTCCTTCAAACACCACTTCTTCTTTTGATCTTCCCTGAAATTTAGAACATGTTAATTTTGAATTAAAAGAGATTTCCAAAAGCTGTGCAGAGTTGATAGCTAAAATAAGCTACCAATGAGTATGAAAACCAGTCATGGAAAGTTGTATCCTAAAAATACTGTGGGAGAGGAAAAGCTACCATTTTTCTGCAACAGCAAGTCTTTCTGTTAGGACCCTCAAGAGCCTTCACAGAATCACAGAATAATGTTCTGTTCAGACATCAAACATATCACCTACTCCTGAACCCAGATGCTAATGAACAGTGTGCAGGAAAGTCAAAATGATGTGTGCAAAGTTCCACTGAAACTGGAGGAAAACAAAATGCCTTTAAAAGGCTGAGATCTGGCCAGAGCACTGATACACTGCCAATATTTGTTCTAACCAAATGGAAACATGAATGCCTGCAGTGAAAGGGCCCACAGGTTTACTTCCCACAGGAAGGGCACTATTAACACAAATATAAGTCCTCCAGTGTGCTGCTGTATTGACTTAGTAAAGAGTGGGAGTGAGAGTACCACTGCTACTGAGTCAGCAGTAGCACCATTCAGAGTCGTGTCCTCTGGTGATACTAACTTAAAAGAATATTAGAAAATATTATCAACCCATCACATGGATTCAGCATATTTTGTCCTTTGAGATGAGTATAATTCTAGTTACTCAGTATGCTATTTTTATTTTTATTTCCTAACTGCCAGCTCCAGAAGTGTTCTAAAAAGGTAGCTTTAAAACCTTGCACAAAAGCAAAAGCCTCTCATTCCGTCTAACCCCGCATTTCTGTGTAAACAGAATACCTCAGTCAATTCTTGTAAGGCAGCAAGCAGTATTGCAGGGTAGCAAATTAAGTTACCTCTGCTTTAAAACCAGAAAATCCACAGTAATCACTCTAAGGGATGAAGTCTTCTCAGGGTATCTATCACTCGTTCAACAACATGGCTAAATTTGCAAACATTACTCAAATCATTTAAGCCTTAGAAATCACTGAAGGCCAATGTAAACAAATTACAACTTTCCCAGGTGTAATGGAAGCAGTTAACTATGCAGTGAGTATCTCTCCTACACTATGCTGCTGTCTAGAAAACATAACAAATGCATCTAATTACAACTCACACTGAAACATGCTCCTTGTGCATTGCTACAATTTTAAAAGACCTGAGGGGCAGAAAAACATCCAATTAAAGTAATGTGGCACCTCACGGGTAGGAGAGCAACTTTAACGAAGCTTTCCTTTCCCGATTATATTGATGCAGAAGGTTCACCATTGGCAGAGGATTGGCAGCTGCACACCCATATGTCCTACACCAAATTTTGCAGATATTTCCATGGTTCATTCCTCATAATAGGATCCTCCATGACAGCGGCTGACCTACAACATAAGCCCATGTTTAATCTGTGCTCATAGACAGCAGGTCAGAAGAAAGCTCCAAAGGTAGTTTGTGCCAAGGAGAGAGACCTTGTGAGTGAGTCCTGCTCAGTGTCGAGGAGGCAGCCCTGGAGAGTAATTCCTATACAGCTTTTCAAAATGGAGTTTTCAACACTGTAGAGAGCTAAAAAATGAAATAAAGGGCAAGGGTGGGGATTACACAGGATGTTTCAGTTAGGGGTCAAAGTGGGGATGGACAGCTATGGGAAGCACAACAGAGGAAGGGACAGCATTATTGCAAGGAAAGTCATGGAAGAAGGTATTTTTGTAGCCAACAGAAGAAAAAAATGGAATGAAAAATAAGGAATAGATCTCTGTTGTGCTACATTGCTCAAACAACTTTCAGACTGGGTGGGGAAACAGAAATGAAGTCTAGTTTAAGACCCACATTAGATTCTAGTGATGTTGCCACTGATAGTACAACAGAGGGTCTGGTGCCTGTCCCTTAACCTTCCCTATCTCGCAGTGGTAGCATTTCCCTGGTTGTACAGTCTCAAAATCCTTCGAGATTAACAAAACCCATTTTTCCAAAACTGAAACCCACCATGAATGACCAATTCTTTCTGAGAAGGAAATGGACAACAGAAAAACTCACACATAAGAAGTCGTTCTCTTTTTTTTCTGTCTGTCTGTTTCTCAGAGATAAATTCTGTTAGACGAATCATAAAAAAAAAAAGTAGGTCAGCAACTGCCTTTTTTTAAACTCTCCAAACCACAAAAGAAAGGTTCTTCAAAGTAGTGTGGGTTCAAGTTGTTACTAGCCTATTGCCACAAAAGTGTTTATCGAAATACTTATGTAGTCAGTTTTGTAAAGTTCTTGTATGGTATCATTCTTACCATCACTTCACATCCTACTCTGAGGTGATTCAGCTCTTCCACAAGGATGTGGGCTACAGGGCAGAATACATTGCCCAGTCATGAGTCATAAGAACCTTCGCAGAACCGGCCAGGCACACTATAAATTCACCCTACCCTTCATGTGAACTGCAGAAACCTTGGAGGCACCTGGAGCAGCAGTGTTTCTTCCTGCACAAAACAAGGTACCGTAATGATTTCTAGATACTATTTATTTCACACATTCTTGGATGATGTTGCTTTGTTGACAAATGCATAGGAAAAAAAAAGGAAGCAGGGATCTGAATTGGAAACCATCTAGTGCTCAGGAAAGTAATTAATTAAGACTGCACAGGCATAGTCTAAAAGGTGGAAGTTTTAAAAATATACTGGAAAAGCAATTTTTTGTTCTATAATTTCTAGGACTCACTGACTAGCATATATATCATCGCAGAGTAAGAACCACTGTGTTTGCTTAATTCAACTAATTTGTTCTTTTGCTCTTTAGTTCTCAGAATTATCAGATCAGCTCCTGGTATGCAAGCTACTTGGGGGACAAACTGTCCTTATTCTAAGGCCATTCTATACCAATCAGAAAAGCTCCTAGTCCCTGTCTAGAGCTCTCAGCTAAACCTGCAAGATAAATGACAAATAGCAGCATGAATTCAGAATTGAATTGGTCTATTGAAAGAAAAAACCTTGTCCTGCAAAAAACTGGGAAGCTAGGATCTGGGCTAGCACTGTAAGACAGAGCTCAGGACACTTTTGAAAGTCAAAAAGGTAATTTAGGATGCTTAGCATGCAACAGCTGGGGCTGTGCTTGCTCAAGCATAGGAAGGAATCTTTTGTCCTCACCTAAATGAATAATTTGACTCTGTTGTTACCAGAGTATTTGTTCACTACTGCAACGAGCATCAAAACACTCTTGCACAAACTGAACCATAAAATTTGTCCTAAGGGACAGCTTCTCCATATTCTCTAGTCCAGGCACTGGTGAGTAACATTGCCAACTGTTAGTCCAAGATACTGTAAAAGAGAGTGCAGCAAATGTCCTGGTGAAAAAATATGAAAAAAGATTGGAGGCTGGTTTATCCTGAAAAAGGATGGCATCACAAAAGGAAGTTCAAAAAGTGAAAAGAAACTTGCAGACACATAGCAGTCATAATTAGTGGTTTGTTTATAGCATATTTTCTCCCTTTCTTTGCAGCTTCAGAGCAATGGATGCTTTAAATAAAGCAAACACAAGCTTTGCTCTCGACTTTTTCAAGCAGCAGTGCCAGGAAGATGGTGACAAGAATATTTTGTTCTCCCCTTTAAGTATTTCATCTGCCCTGGCTATGGTTTATTTGGGAGCCAAAGGTAACACTGCAGATCAAATGGCAAAGGTGAGTCTGGGTTTCAAAAAGTAGATGTCTGAAAGGCTAGATCTCCTGGAATAATGTCCTCTGTGCCAGAATTTTACTGTGATGGAACAGAGGAAAGCCATATATGTGTAAAGTTTTGATTTGAGTGATTTTTCTGCTTATGCGAGCTCCCGTTTCACCCCTGATCTGCTCCACTTGTGCAGATCGACTCTACTCTAGCCTCTGCAAATAGGATCCTAAAAAATGACAGAAGTGGCACTGGTGACATTGTCACCTTTTAAATTTCACCAGCAGAAACAAGGGATCTTTATTCCAAAGCTCAGTAACTTGAGCTCACCAGGGAGTAGGAGACCTGGATTCTTCTTCTACTCTGCCACAGAAAATTCCCATCTCATATCTCATCTCATTGGGAATGACTCTACAGAAAAGGACTCTCCCTTATAGTTATTGTAATTTTTGCACTTTGCTAAACATAAATCCACATCTCCAAGATTAGAGAAGAAACAAGTTGAGACTACAACCTTTTATTTAGGATGTATACGTTATGGGCAAAATCACTGACTGAAATCGCTAAGTTGCACTTGTTCAAAGCTCGTGGTTTCAGCATGTGACAGTGATGACAGCCCCAAATGCACGGTTACCTAACACCTAATGCAGTTATCCAGCTCCTATCCTAGGAGGTGAGCCTTGTGAATTTGCATCTGCTAAGGCAGAAGTTGTCCCACCTGTTAGGGCAGTGATCTAACTCCTGATATAGAGGAAAAAAGAGACCCAGGAGGGTAAAAAAGAAAGGAATTATCTTTTGTTAGGATGAAGAGAAAACACAAAAAAAGGCACAGCTCTTCTGAAAAATGTTCCAAGGTTGATCGTACCCCTTTGTAGCCTAATTTTGCATAATTTTCAGGCTTTCTGACACATAGGCACACTCCATTTAGACTTCTGTTTTGATAGACTCCACCTGGAGATAATTGGCTCTTCCTAAGGCATAACTCAAAGCAGGCAGGTTCCTTTATAAAGACCAGGTATGTAAGAATTTTGGCCTGCAGCCCTCAGCTTAGTGTGCACAAACGATTTTGTACACATGAGCCTCAAGATCTAACCAAAGATTTTATATTCAGAAAGGCCTGAATAAAATCTGAGCTTGACTCTCTTCACCACCAGTTCCCATGACATCACTGAAAATTTTAACAGAAATAGGAAATTTCCTATTGATCCATTTATTATTGCTTTTTCCACTACAGGTACTTCACTTCAACAAAGCTGAAGGAGCCAAAAATGTCACCACAATCATAAGAATGCAAGTCTGTTCCAGAACAGAAGACAGTCTATCAAATCAATGTGCTTGTTTCCAGAAGGTACCTCACCCAAGCCAGTGATCAAGCTATGGGCATGGTCACATCTTCTCTTACTTGTATTTTCCTTCCACATTTGCATTTGCTTGTTTGCCTTCCTCAGATATAGTGTACACAATTAATTGGCACAGCATCCTGTAATACCTTCACCTAATGCAATACTTACTACATGCTTCCCCTTTTTAGGCAGAATTGCAAGAACTAATCTTAAATTTGCAAAATTTAACATTTGATGTTATCATACTCTATCAATAGATCTCTTGTTCTTTCTCTCTTAGCTTTGAGGGCAGATTTCTTTCCCAAATTATTACTGTTCAAAGGCTAGGACACTTCCTACCTCAGAGAGCTAATCCCAAGGACAGAGCTGCCCTTCCACACATTTGATTGCATCATCAAGACAACGAAACCAAAACATTAACTTTTCCAAGCCACCTATGCTTGACATGTTTCAGAAATTAGTCTCCATTTCAATTGAGCAGTCAACAAAATAAATGTTGGTATTTCCCAAAGTAGACCAGTTGCCTGCAATAAATCTTAGAGAAATGGGAATAATTATATTCCTCATATATTTCTTTGCCACACTGGCAGGCAACTTGTCCCAAAGCATATGTAATTGAACACAGCAGAAAAATACAGAAAGGCAAATGTAATCCCTCTGAGTCAGTAAAAGCTCTTTTTCCTTGCTGACAATTCAACCATGGTGGTGTCAGGCTCTTCTCCCCGCTGTTTCCCATCATCTGTATTTGTTGTGGGAGGGAGGGAGCCATTTCCTTGCAGTCTGCCCACAAAACCCCAACTCGCATGACTTTTCATGAATGGCCACTTGGATCTCCATCCCATGGCCAAATCCCATGGAGGGAAGATTTATTTTAGGAGTTATGTCAACATGTCATTGGCACTGCATGAACAGGAGAGGGATTGTTCCTCATGAGTAATGCTTGTCCTAATTGTAACAATTGCTATGGATAGCACTATGTGTAGTGCTATGGGTTCGAACAGTTTAGAGATTTAAGTGTCTGTTTGTTCCTCTGATTCTGATATAATGATAAGATGAATACAGCACAAGTGCAGACTTTTAGTCACAGCTCATCCTCCTTGATTTCATTTGAGAGTCTCAGCCAACATTCATTTAATGCTGTTGTTACTTTAATATAAATAACTTACTGCAATTACTGAAACATTAAGAAAACACAACAAAACAAAACAAAAGAAAAAACTCAAACAAACCACAAAATTTTAAGAGAGAGATTAAGAAATTAGGGGCAAACTTTCCATGTAACACTGCTGACTTTCATAAACGAAAGGAGTGACAGAGTCAAATCTTTATGCATTGTTTAACAGTTACTCTCTGTCTCTCATTCTCCAGATATCCTAACTTTCATAATCTTCACTTACAAACTTTTAAATATTTTACATAGTTCAGGTTCTTAAAACTTACATTGTGTACCATATCTGCAACTTTAAAATTATTCTTTTAATACTGACAAGTTTAGAACAGCTTGTCTGTTGTAATACAGGTAACAGATCTCCTTAAGAGAAATACTTTACTTGGAGCTGTATGAAAGAAAAAATTGGGATTTTTAAAATACTTTACACAACAAATGAATAACCTTTTCTTTTTTTTTTTTTTTTTAAATTGAAGAAGGAAAGTGGAAAATCAGATAATATTCACACTGGATTTAAAGCACTCAACTTTCAAATCAACCAACCCACCGAAAATTACCTGCTTAAAAGTGTAAATCAGTTATATGGAGAAAAATCATTACCTTTCAGTAAGGTAAGCCTTTTATTCAGATTAAGTTGTGCCAGTTATGCTTCATAATCTCTCTATGACAATACAAACAATATGCTTTTAAATATTTTCACTACATTTGCAAATCATGTTATTATCCTTACCATATGTTTTCTGTGAGACTTCTACTGAGACTTTGAACACTAAAATTTTAGTTTTATTGGATGTGTATTTAATCTCAGAATCATTTGCAGATGTAGTTAGACAAGAACATTTAAACTGACCATTTCCACTAATTGTTCCTTTGACAAAACACTACGCTTTTGTCCATGCAATTTTTATGTTGGCTGTAGTAGCACTCATATTGGAAGAGAACAAGCCTAATACCGGTGTCTCTCTTGCACTGTAGGAATACTTACAGTTAGCCAAGAAATATTACAATGCAGAGCCACAGTCAGTTGACTTTGTGGGAGCAGCAGATGAAATCAGAAGAGAGATCAATTCCAAAGTTGAACACCAGACTGAAGGTAAGTTCCAGCCTCTCCTCTCCAAATCAAAAAGGAGCCATTTTGCCTTCTCTGTACCCAAGGGGCCCACAGCAGGTAAACAATTAACCTTAGAAAGGTAAATCAGATCAGTTTTCCTAAAGTATACATCTAGTTACAAGCCCTTACTAAAATTAGTGTCCTCCATCTGAATGCGGGAGAAATATTCCTTGTTCTTCTTTGTAAATCAAGATTAACCCAATATATTGTGAATCATCTCAAGACAGATGGGTGCTATGGCAGCATTTCCAATTTCCCTGGCTTATAATCACAGAAACTGTGCCAACAGTTGCACTGAAACAGTAAAACTGCACAGATGTGTGAATGTCCTTCTGTTTTCTCTAGGTAAAATCCAAAATCTTCTGCCTCCTGGATCCATAGATTCACTCACTAGGCTAGTGCTGATAAATGCACTCTACTTCAAAGGAAACTGGGCAACAAAGTTTGAAGCTGAAGCTACCAGGCAAAGGCCTTTCAAAATAAACACGGTATGGGAATATACTGCCCTATATAATATCCTATATTGCATGTAGAGAAAACTGAAAGAGAAATTCCTGTCACACTTTAAATCCACGTGGTATAGTAGTTACTTCATTTAAAGCATAAGTATATTTTCTTCAGCACTAAGGCTGCACATACTAGGCCCTGAGCCACAAGTAAACTGTCAGAAGCTGACTTGAAGAAAGCTTCCATTCTCTGAAGGCAGGAAACAACAAAGAGCTGAACAAAACTGTATGGGTTAGTTCTTTACATACTCATTTTTAACCATACAACAAATCAGACTGGAATACAGCTTCCCGTAATGGGAGTCATCTGAGACAGCTCAGGTAGCTTGTCATGCCTCGAAGTGCCATTCCAGAAGACCACGGGTCCTCTGAAGATCCTGTTTCCTAGCCATAAGGATATCTCAGACACGCTGGGCAGCTTGTAAATACAATAATCATCCACTGTGGTATTTTAACTCAGTCCCTTACTGTTCAGAGTACAAATGGAAACTGTCTAATTTGATTTGTTGCAGCATACAACTAAACCAGTGCCCATGATGTACCTGAGTGACAAATTTAACTTAAGCTACATAGAATCAGTCCAGGCTGATGTTCTTGAGCTTCCATATGTCAATAATGACCTCAGCATGTTTATCCTGCTACCAAGTGACGTCACCGGCTTACAAAAGGTAAAACGATTGAGAACATGAATCATCTGAGAAAATAAGAGTGTCAGTAATTTACTCACTTTATGCATGTGTGAGGTAAAAGACCAAGCTGCAGTCATGTTTCTAGGAAGGAGGGCACTGATCAGGTTCAAGGTAAAGCATATCTAAAATTTGGTCTAGTACTGTGAACCTGAGGCTCTTGGAGCTCAGATGAGATTTCTTACTCTTGGAAGCCAGCATGTCTGTGCTTTCCAGTGTTGATCAGTCCTGGAAACAAGTAACCCAAACCCATAAGACTGCTCCTCTTCCAGCCCGACAAAAAGGAGGACAGTCAGCCAGCCCTGCTGAGATCCACTGTCTGTACCAATTCAGACAGATACAATTTTGTTCTAAAAAAACCCACCCAAAATTGGGCAATCTCCGCTACTTTTCAGGATGTCAGAACTGATACGTATAGACACTGCCACCTTCTGTAAAAAGACCGATTCTGCCTTTGGATAACAAACTCTTAAAAAATTCTTATTTTATAGGGTGTTCTGTGAGGGGGAAAAAACCCCAAGCTCTTTTCAATAAATTCTAAAATGCAGGGAAGACAGAACTGGGAACAGAAAATCAACCTATTGTAACTGTGCTATATTCCCTGACAATTATTGAGAACAGTTCAAATACTGCATTGACCAACCATAAGCAACATTGTTGTTTAGTCAAAAAGATTTCCAAACTGGCATTTCCCTACTGTTTTTCTTGTACTCTTACAACAGCTTGAAAAGGCCTCCATTTAAGAAAAGATAAGAAATAGCCCGTAGCACACAGGTTTTTGAACATTCTGTAATTTTTTAATTCTCTTTTTACTAACTGCAGCTGGAAAGAGAATTGACTTTTGAAAACTTGTCTTCATGGACCAACCCAGAACTAATGGAAGAAATGAAAATGGAGGTTTATCTGCCGAGATTCACGTTGGAAGAGAAATACGACCTCAAATCTACTTTGAGCAGGATGGGGATACAAGATGCCTTCACAGAAGGTCAAGCTGATTTCACAGGAATGTCAAAGGACGGTGATCTGTTTTTGTCACAAGTTTTTCACAAGTGTTACCTGGAAGTCAATGAAGAAGGCACAGAGGCAGCAGCTGCCAGTTCAGCAGCACTGGCATCACGAAGTCTTGGTGCTACTGTTATTTTTGTGGCAGATCACCCTTTCCTCTTCTTTATCAGGCACAACAAGACCAAGACTATTCTCTTCTTGGGAAGGTTCTCTTCCCCCTAGAAACTCAACAATTACTAAACAGGTTATTGCAACAACAATAATGAACAAAATACACACCACAAAGAGTATCTCAATAGTCTGTGCACTTCTTAACTTTCCTTTACTGTTGACAAATCTCTTAATGTTAGAAGAGAGCACATATTAAAAATAACAGTGAATTCATGCCTCTGGCTCATTTTCCTGTCCGAAGAACCTGAAAATGCTAGCTCTACCCTGTCTATACCAGACTGTGCATGGAACAACATCGCTGTGGCCTTTCAGTACTTTCTGAACCAGAACTGGCACCATTCAAAACACATATATTGAAAATATATGTGTTTTGGTACCTAAGAAGAAATGAAAATCTTCCTCCAGAGTGCTGCTCCACCTCCTTTAGTTTCAGGTCACAATGCTGATCCCCTCAGGAGGGCTACCTCACCCATATTTTTGTCATTTTTTTACCAATTTTGTGGCCTGGTAGAACTGATAATGAAATAAACCTGCAAAATCCTCTGTCTTCCCGGTACTGAGGCTTCTTTTTTTTTTTTT
>VYXB01006202.1:94330-121729 GCA_013397135.1 Pachyramphus minor
GTTTGCTGTCTGAAAAACTAAGATTTTGGTGAGACTGCATTTGCTGCTACAATGAGACCTACCACTGTAGTTAATACAATTCCAAGGTTGTAATTCTGTATCATTAATTAAATTAATTAAATTCTATACCATTCATTGCTTTTCTCCACTTGATCTGAGCTGAACCGTCAAGGTGTAGTGTGCAGGACACAGAGTGGCAGTGAAAGGCCTTGCTGGAAGAAGTTTGTTTCAAAGCTGTCATGGTAATACATGCAATAATATTAACACCTGTTTTTGTAGAACTGGACCAAGCTACATGCCATGCAGCTGTCAATCTCACAGCAATTTTCTTCACATCAAGACTGAATTAAAAGAGAGAAAAGAACTATCTCAGGGAATGGCAGATCATCAGTGCCCTCTCTGTCTTCCTTTTGCAATGAATTTGGCAGGGTTGGTGCTCAAAACTTTGCAGCATTTAGATTCAAATATTTGTTGCACACTGTCTCTGATAATCAGTAAAATCAGTTTCTATTTCATGCTTTCAGCTACAGGTTAAATTCACTATTTAAAAAAAGTTTAATTCATTACATTGCCATAAAGTTGATTAATTCATAGTTAATTAATTTTTTTCCCCTTGCAAACATCAATTTCCTTCTCTTTCTTTTAAACAACAGCTGGAAAGAGAAATGACCTATGAGAAGCTGTCCGAATGGACTGATTCCAAGAAGATGACTGAAACTCTTGTGGATCTGTACCTACCTAAGTTCAAAATGGAAGAGAGATATGACCTCAGTGATAATTTGGTCAGGATGGGAATGCACAGTGCCTTCAGCAGCAATGCTGATTTCAGTGGAATGATTGAGAAGGGTAATCTGCAGATCTCCAAAGTTTTTCACAAGTCTTTTGTCGCAGTTGATGAAAAGGGCACTGAGGCAGCTGCTGCTACTGCTGTTATTACAGAGCTATCCAGTGCACCTGTTGGCCATGTTCTGAAATTTAAGGTTGATCACCCTTTCTTCTTCTTCATCAGACATAACAAGTCCAAGAGCATCCTGTTTTTCGGTAGACTCTGCTCTCCCCTAGAATGAATTAGTACTTGCTCTCAGACAGCAACCAAGGTTCACTGTTCAACAGAAAAATGTGAACTGCACTGCTAAAATCTCAACCTTAAGCCATATAGCTATATAGCTACCTGTACTGAAAGTGTATGTTTTTTTCCTCCCATCTCCAATCCCCCTCAAAGAAGGCAGCACCCAGAAACCGTTCTTTGCTGTCAAAGAACACCCTTCTGCTCCTTTCCACTGTCCTAATGAGACATCCCTCCACAGAAAACAGAGCATGGAATTTTGCTCCCTTGTATCAAACCTGCTCTTCTGTCTTTGTTGTTTGAGAGCAAAGTGGAGCCATAAAAGCTGTGAGCACCTAGATAGATGCCATCATCCAGCCTATGTCAAATGCTGACTTCAAGGGAAATGCAATTCATTCTCTTGGCTCTCCCAGGCAGAAAAAAAAACCTGAAAAGGAAAAAAAAAAGAACTTGGAGAAATCTGTTTGCTATCTTTTCCTCACTGGCAAGTGAGGATTTTGCATTTCCTTATGTTAATTTCCAATTTAGGACTTTTGGGAATTAACCAAATTTAATACAAATCCATAATAATCTTAAAATGCCCCTTACCTTCTCCTGTCTTTCCACACGTATATAGACACATCACACTTCTCTCCTGCTCTTTCAGCTACTTGAAAAAATTAGGCTTTGAGGGAAAATTGGCCAGCCTTTAACATTTAATTGCTGACTTCTAATCACCTTGCATTTTTAACTAATTTTTCTAAACTTTGTAGTTTAAGGTTGCTGAGTTCCAACCAGCAAAAACGCTAAGAAAACTATGAGCAATATACCTTCTTGCTACCTTTTACTAATACATAACAGAAATCCTTTAGAATTTAAATCTGCCTCCTCTTTTTAATTTTACTTAATTATACCTGTTTCCTGTCTAATATTTGCACAGCTTCCTTGCTACCTGTGTGATTGACCAATGTTTGACTTGTACCTTACAAGTGCATCTCAGCAAAGATATTCATGGTATTGACAGAAACAACAGCGAAAGTTTGATTGATGCTTTACTTCATAATTTTACCATGACCTGCATTTAATAAAATAAATTAACTAGGAGTTGTGTTGTTATTCAAGACAATGAATTACTTGGTTATCTTAGAACATCCTGTAATGTGCATGGCTGGAGCATGTTTCCACTCTTGCCATTCCAAATCAACCACACACCATCCCAGCTGACAAAGCTGAGAAACTTTAATATACCAGGGGGCTTCAAATAGGCCCCAAAATACTGTTATTCCACGTTATCCTAGGCATTCACTAAACATACCTGTCACAACACACTAGAAATAAGAAGTCTGACTAGAGGCTATGGTCCAGAAGATCACCTTCCAAAAGCCCATTTGCCCATGTTCAACAGCAAACAATCAACGCGAAAAAAGTGAATTTTCTACACATCTCTTTTGCCCATGTACAATAGCGAACAAGCAATGCTGCTTTGGAAGTATCAGTTTCCTCTGTTGGCTTGGGAGGGCAGTAGTTGTCCTATCCTGTGGCCATAAGGAATAGCATAAAATTTTGTAGCCATTGTGGTTCTCTGACTATGTGTCAGAAAGTATTGTCTAAGACAACAGTATTTGAATACAGGAGGAAAGTACTGTAAAAGCATTTACTCTCAGCAAAATTCCACCTATAATTACAACACACTCCACCTCCCCAAAAGGTATTCTGTGTGGAACTACATCTCCACCCAACAAAGTACACCTGCATCTTGTTCGCTGTACAAAGTGCTGCTTCTAAAATCAGTGCCTTCCCTTGCCTGTAACCCTCAGCTCAGTGTTCATCTGTCAGTCACCCAGGACCTACCCTGCTGCAGCCCAGTTGTGTGTTATTGACTCAGCTTTACTGAGAAGTTGGTTGTTTAGGCGTGGAAAAGCACACAGATGAAAGCTTTGCAAAATAAGAAAAGTAAAAGCAGAAACAGAGAAGTTATTGTCATGATGGAATAGTCAACATAACAAGGCTTTAGGAGGAGAAACACTTGCAATAAGAAGGTATAAAATATAAGGTTTTTTTAAAAATGAAGATTTGGAAGGTGACCATTATCAACATGAAAACTGAGTCTCTTCTAAGGAGCAACAAAGACCATTCCTCCTCCACTTAAGTGATGCCTGGCCATCAAAGACCCACATTAGGGTGGATAAGCACGTTAATTCTTAGCCTTGTAGCATGATAATCCTATCTCTCTGCTGTGTGTATTCCACAGTAAGTAATAACTGGGAATTCCTAAATGGTGCATACCCAGCCTGAAGAGTCACTACATGTAAGAGCAAAATTTACCCAAAAGGTGGGAAGAGTTCCATACCAAACCCAATGAAAGGTCTTCCTACTTCAATTTTTGTGTATCTCCTCACTCATAGCACACTGCAGAGCTCTGCAAAGCAATACCTCTAAGGCTCTCTGTGGAACTACAGCACAGTGACTGCCATCTGGTGAAAGGTGCAAAGGGTCAAACAGGCTGGTTTTGGTACCAAGCTACTCCCAGTCTCTATACTCTTTTCTTAAAGAGTATACCTTCCAGTATAAGACTTGGAATACAGATGAAAAGTGTGAAAGAGAAGGAGATGAAGCCTATCATGAGTGTAACACTCTTCAGAGCTCATCTACTGAAAGCAACACTTGGAGCTGTTTCATTTGTGCCTCTCTGCACTATTTTCATGGCAACCAGCACCTGGCTCTCAAGTCAGGCTAACCCTTACAGAATCAGAGAATCATTCAGGCTACAAGTACCCACTTGAGACATCTGGTCCCATCATCTACGCAAACAGAGTAAGCAGGTTGCACAGAACCATATCCATATTTGTCTCCACCAATGGAGACTACACAAACTCTCCAGGCAACCTGTGTTTGATCATCCTCACAGTAAAAAAAGTGTTTACTTATGTTCAGATTGAATTTCATGTTTTCAGTCTGTGCCCATTGCCTCTTGTCCTCTCACTGGACACCTCTGAGGAGAGCCTGGTTCCTTCTTATTTGTTGCATCCTGTAAAGTATTAGCCAAGTAATAGGTGTTACAAGACTGCATTTCCCAATAACTATTTACAAGAAGACTTGGATTTGTTCTGTATCATGGAAATTTGTAACTTCAGGTCCACAAACTCCTCCTTGAAAAGTCACAGTACTTTGAAAACTGAAGAAAGAAGTACCTACGTGAAACTGATAAAACCAGCCTCAATATAAACACATTGTGAGCATGGACTGCTTGTCACTTAGTGATTCCATGCCTGTCAAAACATGCTTTCAGTTTATCCTTCAATGAAAGATGGAGCTTTTGTGTCCCAGTGCAAATCTCAGCTTCATAAAATAATCCCTGCCACCTTGGGTAGATGAACTTCATGACAAGCAGAAGTGGTAGATACAGCACGCAATAATAAAACAAAGAAAATTTACAATGGTTGGTGTATTGTTAGTATTTAAGACAAGAACATATAAAACTCCACCGCTTTAGAAATTCAAAGCAAATACACCCATACTTTTAAAGGTTTTATTTTGCCATCAGTTACAGGCACAAGAAAACCCCCTTTTACATGTTATTTCTAATCAAGTCCTTTACAGTTCTATTGCAACAGATGTGATACTTGGTTTCATTTTTTTTTCCCAGGGCACATAACCGAATAGGATTTTCTGCAGAGTAAAAATCCATAGTTGGATTTTAAATTCTGCTGCTTTTTACTAGGTGTACCTGCAAGAGAACTGATCTTCAACAGATGCCCCAAAGGCTACTCAGAGTGGACCATTTGCAGACTACAGGTACAGGAATACGGTAAATTGAATGGGCAGAAAGATACCACCTCACTGCTGAGCAAGATGGGGATGAAAGACAGCTTCAAAAAAGACCAAAATTACTTCACCATAGGCCAGAGGAAAATTACTGGTTTTATCAAAAGACTTTTTTATGACCATTTGTAACAGGTCAATCCACATGAGGTCAACAGGTCAGGTGTTGTGATGCTGTGAAACTTTGTTTCTATCATTCTGGCTGTATCAATTCACTAATTTATCTCACCGTTTTAATCTGGCACAGCAACACCAGGAGCAGTTCTTCTTTGGCTAATGTGCTCCCCTTTATAACTCCAATTACTAAACAGGATCTTGCAGGAGCTGGTACATACCACAAAGAGTTTCTACACAATTTGGGTACCCTTTCTTCATTTTCCTGTTTTTTTGGCCAATCTTTCCATCTTATAGTACCACTAACTGCTTGGTTTTTTTTCTTCTCCTATTAATTTATCTAAAAATAAACAGCAGCAGTATAAGATACATAGCAGAACACTTCTTAGGCTCATAACTACACATAACAGTGTTTAATATATTTCTAAACAAGAAATTAAGAGGATATTCCTGGCACAAAAGCTGCACACACTTAAAAGATAAGAAGAAAGAGAGGTACATATATCACTCTTGAAACCTTGTATGGTATATGTACCAGTTGGATTTTAATTCAATAGAAGCACTAATATATAATTCTTATTCAAAATAGGGGCTTGCACAATTTATATAGAGGTTTTTTCCATATATGTTGACTGCACGGTAACTGGTTTACTTTGCATTTGTCATACTAGTGGGCAGAGGCCATTACTTACTAACCCTAAACGTAGCAGAAAAGACATATAATAATCACAAATTAAATTTATCAATACAATTTAGTCTGTCACACAGACTAGGATCAGAATTACACCGATTTAAAGTATAACATTTGTGAACATGTAAGTCTTTTATATTACACCTTTGCTGATATCCAGTTTGACACATCCTCCTGTTTTTCTCTCTACTCCTATACAACAGTTTCAGTAAAAGTCATTACAAGCAGCACTTTCAAGCAGTTTTGCAGCTGTGGTGGATGATTCAAAATCCCTCAATCCATCAGAGAGGAATAATGAGTTTGGTACAGTGTAGGGCCTGTAGGTATCTAAAGCACCTTCACCCCCTTTGTGAGGAGCAGCAGTCTCTTAAAACAACATCCACCATTTCAGATGAGCCTAGTGTTCACTCTCATTTCATCACTTATTTTAGGTGACTGTGTACATACCTTCTGAGCTTCCTTTGTGATCTGCTTCATGAAACAGAGGAGCAAAAACACAAAACATCCTTGTACAAAGTAAGGGCTTTATTTGACCTGAGGACAACAAGAATTCAAATGCTTCCCCTCTCAAATTTAACCACAGGAAGAATGAGACTAACAGTCTATTTCAGTATTCCCTTTTAGCCATAGCTTTGAGGTCAGTTTCTATTTATTTCCCCAGTTTGTGGAGTAAAAAGAAAAGGAACCCCTAAAATTATTTCAACATATCCTGTGCCAACACAGGGTGGTTAAAATACTTTCTGCAATTCCCACATTTTTTGCAGGCCAAACACCAAGGTCGTGGAGGACATCTGTGAGGAAAAGGCATCCTGGGCTTCACGTTTCAGGATATACGTCCATGAATAGTGGCCTTGAATTCAGGAGGTCTCCCCCTCTCTGAAAGCAGGCGATAGAGAGGAGAACTAGGAATAAATGAGAGAACAAGCACATTAATACCAGAAGAGGATGTAGATAAGAAAAGGGAGGTGCAAACATTTCTTCATTTCAAAAAGTACTCGTTGCCCCACAGACTGCCACAGATCCTGACTGAAGACAGATATTAACTCTTCTCTCTCTCAGGATTTCAGGTAGTGTAAATATTTATATCAAAATAACTAGCTCTTATGTGGAAGTCTTAAAAATTAATGTTAAATTCTTTGGAGTGGAGTGGGTAAAAGGTGGCATTAAAGTTATGCAGAGGAATGAGTGTGCTTATTATTTAGTACAAAGTGTAGCCCTTAAGGAAACCCTGTGCCAAGGCACAGTGGACAGAATGCAAACTGGGGTTGGTCAAACCCTACATAGCCTGGGAGGGCAGAAAGATTCCTCACCTGTAGAAAGGGTTCTTTAATCACCAGGCTGCTGGTCAGTTTAGATCAGAGGACTGAGAACAAACTGCAGGAGAGAACAGTCTCCTACTGACCATGGAATTGAACACACAAGACAACCTGACTTTCTAGAACAGTGTTTTGAATGCCCAGCACTGGGTGTATTACTTCAAGCCTCTAATTTATTACTTCTAAATAACTACTGGATCAGGCATTCAGACCTTTCCTCTGCCAGAAGATCGAAGTTGTTTGGAGACCAGTGAACCTCACAGAAACACACAGATGTTCTTTCTCTCAAGCCTGAGAAAAACTTGATTGCTCCCCAAATACTCTCTGGGAAAAGGAGGAGGAGATGTCAGTTTGAAATCCTTCACATAAAAATGTTTAGCTCAGCCCTGTCCCTTGGATATGCTCTGGGAGTATCAGCATTTCCAGGAACAGCAGTGAGATATCTGATTTGAAGGTCCTAAAAATGCTTAGGCATGAGCCAGGCTGCATGGCATTCACCTCTGAAGAATCCTTCAAAGCTGTTCCAGATCCTAGGAACCTTTGAAGACAAAACTTGAAGACCCCAGAGGTTCCACGCATCTCTGACACTTCATGGCAGTTCTCTTTAAGGACAGCAGTTTTGATTTAATCACACAAATTGTAGGTGAAGATAGATTCAAATGTCCAGTTGCTGTTGTTGATCTAATGCTTGACATGATGCCATCTTACACTGACTTTACCAAATGTTTTATTAGTCATTATGCTGGTGAAGACAGTGGAAATTTATAAGTTTATCCTAATATTTATCAAAGTATTATATTGATCTCAAATATACTAATAAGAAGCACAGGTTTGTGTCTGGATCCATGTATGGAAAATCAGTTTAATCTTGGGGTTGTTGTTGTTATGTGTTTGCTTTTGTTTTGTCCTGTAAAAACATACTTAGAAAAAGAGGCAGGACAAGGATGGAAAACCTGTAGGTTCTGATCAACCACCAGGAAACCAGAGAAAATTTGTTGTTGGTTGAAACAGGAACTATTTGGGGTTGTATGTAAGATACAAGACTTGAAAAACAGCAATTAACAAAACCAACTACAGATTCCAAATGTGGTTTGTCTACACCAAGAATGCATAAAAATCTACATATCTCTAGTAGCCATCAGGATACATGTAGTGAATCACATTAATTCACCACGCTTTTTTCAGTGGAAAATAATAACACATGATGTTTAAACAAGCAGAAAAAAGCCCAAGGCAGCACAGCGAGAAATTATTTTGTTTCACTCTCTCAGAATCGAAGAATAACTCCATGAAAATGAAGCAAAGAGTGAATGGGGTTTTGAAACAAGTCTGGACTGTGAACACATTTCTAGCTAAAACTGTACCCAACTGATGAGGAATAAATAAAAAAGCTGAAAGTGATGAGAAAGGAAGAAATAATTCAGGTCTTAGAAAGAAACCTACCAGATGACTGTACTTGGCATCTGTGCAGTATTTTACCCTTTACAGGGACATCCTCAGACTGTATTGTAGAGAGAGCAGGCAATCTTGCACTAACAGCTTTATATTTTTTGAAAGACATGAAGAAGCAGTCATCACGTCTCTCTGACACTCATTTGTCTCAGGTGTATCAATGGAGTCTCTCTCAGTGTCAACCAACAGCTTCACTCTGGACCTTTACAAAAAGCTGAATGAAAATTCCAAAGGACAAAATATTTTCTTTTCTCCTTGGAGTATTGCAACTGCTCTTGCTATGGTCCACCTGGGTGCAAAAGGTGACACCGCAACCCAGATAGCTGAGGTAAGCTCTGAAATTAGTAGTGTGGTTCCTACATAAATTGCAATGTTATTCTACCTATAGGGAACAGAAAGGGAAAAATATGGGAGAACAGTGACCTGCCATAATGTGGCACAGGAAAGCGCCCCAGTCACACAGTCAGCACTGGAGATCTCTATTGTTCCACTTTACTTCCAAGATCTCCCTGCTCTGCACTACCTCTGCATTTAGCTTGCATTTAAAGTTCTCAGAGTATAGCAAGTGGTCTGCCAAAGAGAAGTCATTGATATTAGAGGTTAATGCTGGTCTTGCTTGAAACACTACACTCCATTTTAATTGCCCTCTGAACAGAATAACTCACCTGATACAGTGCTCAAATAGTAATGAAGAGACAACTTTATTAAAATAAAATAATACAGAGCTAAGATATGCTAGAGGAAAGAAATCTAGAGATAATATCACTGATTCCAGACATCAGCGGGTTCTGGCAGCAGTAATACTGCTTCCTCATACTGCATGCAGAAGTTAGAAAGCTCTTCTGAACATGTTTTTGGCTGCACAAGAGTGGCATAAATACCTTTGTTTGTGATACAGTAAGTCCATAAAAATGGCAATCCTCCCATGAATAATGGAGACACTTGCCCTGCACGGGATACACCAAGAATCACACCATGTGCCTGAGAGCATTGTCCAAACACTTCTTGAACTCAGACAGGCTTGGTGTTGTGACCACTTCCCTGGGGAGCCTGTTCCAGTGTCCAACCACCCTCTAGGCGAAAAACTTTTTGCTGATATCCAAACTAAACTGTCTCTGACTCAGCTTGATGCTGTTTCCTTGAGTCCTGTCACTCGTCACAAGAATGAAGAGATTCTGGTCCAGTACCTGCCCCTCTGGTTCCCCTTGTGAGGGTGTTGAAGATCACAATGAGGTCTCCCCTCAGTCTCCTCTTCTCCAGGCTGAACAGACCAAGTGACCTCAGCCACTCCTCATACAGCTTCCCCTCCAGACACTTCACCATCTTTGTTGTTCTCCTTTGGACACTCTCTAACAGCTTAATGTCGTTCTTAAATCATGTTGCCCAAAGCTGCACATAATTTTCAAGGTGAGGCCACACCAGTGCAGAGAAGAGCGGGACAATCCCCTCCCTCTACAGGCTGGCGATGCTTTGCCTGATGCTCCCCCGGACACAGTTTGCCCTCCTGGCTGCCAGGGCACTGCTGACTCATATTCAACTTGCCATTGACCAGGACCTCCAGGTCCCTTTCCAGAGTACTTCTCTCCAGCCTCTCATTCCCTATACACACAAACAGGGTTGCCCTGTCCCAGGTGCAGAATCCGTCACTTGCCCTCGTTAAACTTCATATGGTTGGCGATTGTCCATCCCTCTTATTGTCAAGGTCTCTTTACAAGGCCTCTCTGCCCTCGAGGGAGTTGATGGCTCCTCCCAATTTGTCATCAGCAAACTTACTTAGTACTCCTTCAAGTTCTGCATCCAAGCTGTTAATGAAGATGTTGAAGAGAACTGGGTAGAGGATGGAGCCTTGCAGAACCCCACTAGTGACTGGATGCCAGACTGATGTTACCCCATTCTCTATAACTCTTTGTAACTGACCTGTGAGCCAATTGCTCATCCATTGTGTAACGTGTTTGTCCAGCTGTATGCTGGACATTTTGTCCAGAAGGATCCTGTGAGAGACACTGTACCCTCTTTCGCAGAATTTTTCAATATTTGTACTCTTTTAGGTTATATGCATTTACTTAAAAACATTAAATGAAGAGTTTTACATCTTTTCATGTTAGTAAGACTCTGAAGTGTGCTACACTTTTTGTTGTGTTTTGGTATGACCTGAAAATAGATTCCATGCAGCTAAACACAAACTAACCACTTATCTAAATAAAACCGTATTTAAGTCATAGTATTGATATATTATTAAGCAGTCAATGTGGCTAAAATCTGTATTGTAATGATACAGTTGTAGAAATTTAATGGAGAGTACAGTCTTGCTCTCAATAACTTTAATAGACTAACCAACACTAGGTATGGCTGGAGAATTACCATAGACAACTAAAATATTTACAACTCTTTGCCATATTTATCTCCAGCAAACAAGCTGTCTTTATGAACATTTATCATCATCACAGGTTCTTCATTTTAACCAGACTGCAGTAGAAGAAGGTTCATCTGAGAAAAGGCCTTCTCCAGGAAGACCGAAGAAAAGAAAGATGGTATTTATTACAACAAAAGTCTTAGAGATAAAAATCTCTGAGAATGGAACAGTCCAATGCAACTACTGCTTTTGCCTTCTAACATCTGCTTGTTTTCAGTCTCTTATCTACAATCTCACTTCATTAAGAACTATATATAGAAAAAGTGAACAAGTAGGTAATATTACTGTAAAACTCATGAACTCAGGCCTTCAAAATCAGAACTGAGATACTAACAGCATTTTGATTAGCCCTACAACTGTCTCACTTGGTTTTAGCTGAGCTATTGAAATACCAAGAAAACGATTGTCCTAATATGCTTTGGACAATTCTATCTCTTATCAGCTTCAGGTTGTTTTTTTTTCTTTCTGTAGTGTTAGTGAAAAAGAACTACTGCATTCACACCTCACTCCAGCCCTACCCAGTAAAGACCTTTCCACCTTTCTTACGCATGGACACATCAGGCAGGCAAAATTTCCTTTTAAGGTAATGCATGTTGATTCACCCTTGCTCACTGGCTCCCCAAAGACTTGCCACCAGGAAGAACTGCCCAGATCTTTTTCATCAAATGAACTCCTTAAACACTGAAAAGCCTGTAAATTTAAACAAGTCTTTTTTTGTTTGTTTGTTTGTTTTTTGGGGTTTTTTTCCAGCATAGAAACTAAAAGAAAGCTCAAATAAATTAAATTAGACAAACTAGAAACAAGAGGGGGGAGGAGGTTATATCATTCTCTCCCTAAATGGTGCAGGATGGTTCTCCAAGATGAATCATTACATTCACGTTCATTTTAGTAACTCACTAACTCATAAGTTGTGGCAAAGTCTGTCTAATCTTGTCTTGCAGATATTTCACTCTATTACCTCTTCATTTGCTTCCCATCCCATGGCAAAACTCAGCCACTGCTATCCTGTGTCCTCTGGATACCAAATTCTTTTCTAGGTGTCCTTCCTAGCAGCCCATGTCTCAGCATGAGTGAGAAAAGATCAGAGCAAGGAATGTCACCTCACCAATCTTATGACAAGTCACCATGAGTCATGGCAGAGACTCTCAGTGTCTCATGTCCAGGGCATGATATATGACACAGGGAGGAGATTGCACCCGAGATTGCACACAGTTTGTGTGGAACAGCTGACAGGTAGCAACTTATTCCTCCATTAGTAAAGCAACAGCTGGCAACAGTTGGCAAGCAAGCTCAGGCTCCCTAAAACCATCAACACTGACATCCAGGCCAAAGTCCAAACAGCAACAGCAAAATTCATGTGAAACAGGAAAAATTTGAATAGTTGGGAAGTCCATGATCTGACACCAGGGTCTATCAGAATAGAACACCTCCTCAAAAACTGCAGGCTGCATTGTTGGGTTCTTGTGAATCTGAAAGGTCTTCTGAAACTGAAAATTAGGCCTGACTATGACAAAAATGAGGAGATTCAACTTCCTGGGAGCACAGTCAGCTGATGTCCCCACAGGCCTACACAGCAGTGCAGAAACAGATCATTGCCCTACAGACAGAAAACCATTTATCCAGTTACACATAGTGCTGGTAACATGCAACATACTCAAAAAAGTGTTTCAGTCCCTGAAACTCATTTTTAATTAAAACAACCTGAACAATTTAAATAAACATAGCAGGTACAATAGAGAAAAAAACTCCCTCCATACTAATTGATATCTGTTTCCAAGGATCCTGAGCATGAGCGAGCTGAAAACATCCACTCTGGCTTCAAAAAGCTCCTGTCTGCCATCAATAAAAGGAGAAGCACCTACTTGCTGAAGAGTGCTAACCGGCTGTATGAGGAAAAGACCTACCCATTACTGCCCGTGAGTTGAACACCTTTACTTGAGAATATGTTGACGTTAAGAGGGATTATCAATAGAGATGATAAAAAATTCCAAATGATAGCACCAGAGTTTCAGTGAGAGTATGAGGACAGGCATACATGGCTATCCTTGGACAAGAGGTCCATTTGTTTCCAGCAGTGGGCAACAGTTTAGGAAATGCATGAGGAAAAGACATGCTTTTGTTATAACGATGTTTTTCCAGAATCTGCTGTGGTCACCAAGTGATCTGCAGCTCAGGGACTTCCTGAACCAGAAGGCATCTCTACTTAATAGACTTTGATGAGCTGTTGTTTCAAGACTTTTCAGACTTGCCTTTTGAATCTACCTCAGCACTCAGCACTGGGATTTCCACAACTGAACCTACACATTGTAGGAAGTGCCTGTGCCTTTTGAGCTTAATGCCTGTTGGCATCGTTACTGGTTTGTTTATCTTCTAAAGAATGCTTCTCCACATCCCTGGTCACCCTCATCCCCTGTCTCTGTATCTTTTATATTCTAGCATTTCTGAAACTGGGGAAGTCACAGCTGCATTGAGAACTCAGACAGTGGGCACACCAGTGTCATTCTAGAAGCCTATCCTTCGTCGCCTACTCTTTTCTTTCTAACTCTAAAATTTTTATTTACCTTTTTGGCCACTATTAGGCAGATTTTTTTTTTCATGCAACTGTCCATTACAGCTTCAAGACCTCATTCCTAAAGAGTAATAATCGCTTTCTATACCTTACACTTCACCGCATCAATTATAAATATGTAAATATATATATATTTTAATGCAATCATTTAGATTTTGATTTATAGAAAAAATACTTTAGCACAGACCCCAGCACATATATCCCTGTGGTAATCCAGTACTAATAACCCTTCACTGTGAACATTATTTCCTCCTACGCTTGGTTTCCAGTCTTTCAAACATGACCTATCTCTGCAGTCCCACAGATGCTCACCCTTCGGTGAGAAGTCTTACAAAATGTCTTTTAGTAATCCAAAAGACTGTGATGGCTCAACCTTATTATGCATATGCTTCCTGACACCTCCAGAAAAGTCCAACAGACTTGTGATTTAGGATTTCCTATTACAAAATGCTGTTGGCACTCCTCTGATAAGTCACGTTAATTCATACACCCACTACACCTATTCTTATTCATTTGCCCTATACCGACTCACGAGCTCGTAATTACCTGTGTCTTTGAAATCTTTTTAAAACTGACATTGTATTAATCATCTTCCAGCTCCTTGGAAGGTGGTTTCAAAGGAGATTACTGTTCTTTGATCTTGGAGTGTGTTTGGTTTCCTGAGTAATTAGCAATTTATCCTTCTCAATGTGTATTGCTTGTTTTCTCCATAATCTTATGTACATAGGCTTTACAGAGAATCTCGGGAATTTCCTGCTAGGAATCTCCATGAACTGTTTCACAGCAGACAGCAATGCAAACATTATTTCTGCTTTTCTACCTTGACTTTATTCAACCAGAACTTCCCCTTTATACCCAGTCCCCTATTGTCCTCACAAACTTTTGGCAGGTTCCTCACCTCTGAAGCAAACTAAAAGCCTTTTTTCAACTTTATATGAGACTATTCTTCTACTTTGTACTGAACACTAAGTCACAAAGCAGGAAAAGAAGTATTTAAATGACATAAAAATGTAATTTTGAGAAATTTTAAAAAAAGGTGAAGAATGTTTGTTTTATGGATATTTCAAAATTATTATTTCAAACACAAAAATTTGAAGTGACAGTTTCCTTGAGACTCAAGTTTGATCAGTCCATACTTAATATTTAGTATAGAATGTATCAGACCTTAATATAAGGGTTATCTCATTTAAAACAACTTTTATTTTCTTAAATGATATATTAGCAGATTGTATAATTTGTCAAAGTGATTATTTCTAACATTTTTATAACTCAAATTTAACTAAATAAGCATACATTTTCCAATTCTATCTTTCAGAAGTTCTTACAGCTCATTACAAGCTATTACAATGCAAAGCCACAAGCAGTAAACTTTAAGACAGCTGCAGAACAAGTCAGAGCACAGATCAATTCATGGGTTGAAACTAAAACTGAGAGTAAGTATCACTCTGATGGTTTTTTTTCTTGACTCATTTTCAAATAATTTTTATTTCCAGGTGGCAGCCAAGGCTTCATAAAAGATGGAAACTCAGGGGAGGGAGGTGATGAGCAAAGTATTGTTAAATAGCTAGAAGAATGCCTCTCTCCAAACCTAACTTCTGCTCCTTAAAAGGTCCTTCCCTTGATTCTGTATGCCATAGCCTGTTCTGAATTATTGCTGTTCAGAGGGGTGAATGGGCAGATACTGTGTGGGTCCACAATAAGTGAGTGTTTTACTTCTGCATTCTTCAGCTGCTTGCAACCAACTTCATGGAACATCCAAGCTATACCACTTCACACACTTTCCAATGCTCTTTACTATCAAAGCTCTAATATTAAAAAATAAAAATAAAAAAATCATAGAATCATAGAATGGTTTAGCTTGGAAGGGACCAACACTGCAATCTAGTTGCAATCCCTCTGCCGTGGGCAGGGACACCTCCCACTAGACCAGTAGTTGCTCAAAGCCTCATCCAACCAGGTTTTGAATACTTCCAGGGATTGTCTTGGTTAACACAAGTTCTAACTCAACACAAGTTCTCCAGGCAAAAGATACATAGATACTTAAAACCCCATTTTTACCATATGTACATCATAGAAATGTACAATAACACCCCCTCCACCCCCAAGTGCAAACATTTTTGCAACAGGATTAGACACAGAGGAGTCACAATTAAACTTGGCAAGTTACAGAGTCACACTCAAACAACAGTCCTGTTTGTTTGATTTTGAAGGGAAAATACAGAGTCTGCTGCCTGCAGGATCTCTCCATTCTCGCACTGTGTTGGTCTTGGTAAATGCCATTTATTTCAAAGGAAAGTGGGAAAGGAAATTTCTGGAGAAAAATACTTCTGAGATGCCCTTTAGATTAAACAAGGTAAATTCCTTGTCTATATGCCTGTTGTCATATGTCAATATATGTATTATTGAAGACTAAATATTTCACCTGTATTTCATATGCCACTGCAACACTTCTTATAGCTGGGCACATGGTATAAACTCAGTGAGAACAACACCTGTGAAAATAAGTCAGCATTATCTTATTTACACATATCCATGAGAACAGGATTTTTAATCAATACCTCCTCGGTATCAAAACACTTGAGAACAGTTGAAGTTAAGAAAAGTAAGTTAAGTAAGTTAAGTAGCTTAAGGACATGAAGAAATGCCTCTAAGTACCATGTTCCCATTTTCAAATGGGACCAAGCTGCTTTTCAGAGCATTGCTTATGTACTCTCTTCTGCTCTTGGGACCCTTAGCTCGAGGGATCTGATCCAGCTGCTCTTTCCACATTCAACTGGGTGTTATGTCAAACTTCACAGGGAATTTTCACAGGGTTTGTCATTTTAGCTGAGCGTGTAAGACCTATACAGTATTAACTAAGGGCACATTATTGAGCTGACAGTATTTAAACAATCATGTGCTGACAATTCCCAGTAGCTGACTGCGTGCATATTTTTGGACTGTGTCAAAAGCAAGCAAAATTATTTGTCAATGGAAGCAAGCATTTCTTTGACACGGATTAAGAGTGCAAATACCTTTTGTATGCCAGGCAAAGTGAAGCAATTGTGCTGATGATGTGACTGTGTATCCAAAACCTACTGCACTCCATGTGCACTTTTAGGATCCATCATGGCAGATGGCTGCGGTGGGTCACCTTGGCTGGCCACCAGGTGCCCACCAAGACTCTCTATCACTTCCCCTACTCAACAGGGCAGGGGGAGAAAAATAGGATGAAAAGATTATGGGTCAGGAAAAGCACAGGGAGATCACTTCCAATTACCCTTATGGTCAAAACAGGCTCAACTTAAATAAATGAATTTAATTTATTGCCAATTAACCAGAGTAGGTAAATGAGAAATAAAGTCAAATATATAGCACCTTCCCCCCACCCCTCCTTTACTCCCAGGCTCAACTTCACTCCTGATTCTTCCAGCTGTGCCCCAAAGCAGTGCAGGAGGACTGGAATGGACCTTACAGTCAGCTCCTCACTTGTTGTTTCTGCCGCTCCCTCCTCCTCACACTTTTCCCCTGCCCAAGTGTGAGGTCCCACCCACGGGATACAGTCCTTCACATCCAACGTGGGTCCTTCCCATAGTCTGCAGTTTTTCAAGAACTCCTTAAGTACGGGTCCTTTCCCTGGGGTGCAGTCCTGAGGAATGGGCTGCTCCAGCATGGGTCCACTGCAGGGTCACAGGTGATGCCAGAAAACCTGCTCCTGAATGGGCTCCTCTCCGCAGTGCCACAGGTCCTGCCAGGAGCCTGCTCTAGCATGGCTTCTCCATGGGTTGCAGCTTTCTTCAGGGCACATCCACCCGTTGCAGCATGGAGTCATCCACAGGCTGCTGGGTGGATATTTGTACCACCATGGTCTTCACCATGGGCTGCCTGGGAATCTCAGCTCCAACACCTGGAGTGCCTCCTCCCCCTCCTTCCTCACCAAACCTGGTGTCTGCAGAGTTGTTCCTCTCCCATTGTATCACTTGGCTCTCCCAGTTGCTTTTGTGCAGCAGTTTTTGCCCATTCTTAAATGTGTTACCACAGAGGCACTACCAATATCCCTTACAGGCTCAGATTTGGACAGTAGCAGGTCTGCCTTGGAGCCAGCTGGAACTGTCTCTGCCTGACACAAAGGTAGCTTCTGATGTTTCCTCACAGAAGTCATCTCTGCAGCTTCCCTGCTACCAAAACCTTAGCACACAAACACAATACACTGGTGCCCAGAGAGGGTTTAATTCATAGGGTGAAAAGCCAGGCGTGCAAACAGATAAAACTTTAGCACTTAGTAAAAGCTCTGTGAACATAACAAAGCACAGGTATTCAGAAGTTTATTGGACAACCCAATTCCATTTAGTAATCCAGTCCTATCCAGTTTAGGGAAGAGGAAAAGCCAGCTCAGGCAACAAAAAATATGTTTCAGAGGCAGAGTGTGACAGTCAGTATCACCTGGAAGGAAGGAAGTCAACACTTTTTTCCCTCAGTCAAGGCTCTCACTTCAAGTAATGTAACCTTTGGGAGAAAACATGAAACCCTTAACAGTAGTTACTTGCTTATCAAAGTTAACTCCTTTAAATTAAGAAATATATTATGCGGAATTCAGTTAGTAGGTAGTTAGCACAAGTGCCTATGCTGATTTTTTATAAGGATCCCAAAGACTTGAGAAGGGGGTCTATGTAATACTGTCCAAAGGAAAGGGTCCTGGATATCCAAATGCTGATGAGTCTCACACTTGTTTTCAAATTTTTGCTTTCAGTTTAATGAAGCAAATAAATTTTATCATTCTTTAATGTATAAAGGATTTTTTTTATGTCTGAATTTTTTCACAGACCAAGACTAAACCTGTACAGATGATGTTTCTGAGAGATAAATTTTTTGTACTCCATGAAACAACCATGAAATTCAGAATCATTGAACTGCCATATGTGGAAAATGAACTCAGCATGTTCATCCTCCTACCAGATGACATCAATGATAACACTACTGGTCTAGAGCTGGTAAAGCTGGCCTATTGTTGCACCACATACACTATGAAACAGTATCAGAATCAGATTAAAAGAGTGAAGAAGAACAAAATCACAATAGAATAGCTCTGATGTGTGCATACTTTGCTTCAGAAACTGCGACATCATGATTTCTCAACCTAGGATTCAGTGCATTTGATAACATTGCAAATATGGTACTTCTAAAACCTATGTCCACACAACTATCTTAGCCTATTTTGTGTCCTCTTTCTATTGCCAGACTAGCAAAAGGAAAGCAAGGATCACATCCGAATCACCATGCCTTAGAGTTATCTTCTCCTGAGGGCTGCATAAATTCATTTTTATGTCCTTTGCAGTCTGGATTTGCAACTAATAGTTTGTGGTGAGTTTTCTAAAACTAAGTGCTGACTAGCCTAACCCAGAAGGTGTCAACAGCCACTCAAGACCACACCAGGATCAGTTTCAGATTCTAAACAGCTCAGGGCAAACTTATTTTTATTTGTATCTCAGTTCCCATGCATTCTATTTATTTATCACCACTAAGAGAAAAGTTATAGACACACAGCAAGCACCTATTATTATGAGTCATACATTGCAAAAAAAGCATTATTCTTCACACCAGAGAAAAAATAATAAACCACTCTGAGGGTTCAGGCCTACATTTCACCACCTTTAAGAAAATAAACAGGAGTATAAGTCACTCGGCACTTTGCAGGATCATGCCCTGTGAATATGGTGCACGTTCCATCTGTACTCACTTCTGGTAGCCGGGTTTTGTTTTACATGTTCTTGATGAGCATTAAGACACTGGTCTGTGCATGTCTTGTCTCTGTCCTTCTCATTCCAAGTGTTTTCTTCCCCAACTCATTGCAGGTGGAAAGAGAGATGACCTATGAGAAATTGGTTGAATGGACCAAATCAGCCAACATGATGAAAGCTGAAGTGGATTTGTACCTGCCCAAGTTGAAGCTGGAAGAGAATTATGACCTTAAATCCCCTTTGAGCAGCATGGGCATACAAAATGCTTTTGACCCAGTTCAGGCTAATTTCACAGGGATGTCAGTGAAGAAGGATCTTTTCATCTCACAAGTTATTCACAAAGCTTTTGTGGAGGTCAATGAAGAAGGTACTGAGGCAGCAGCTGCCACAGGTGTCTTGATGATGAGATCAAAAGCACCAAAAATGACTTTTAAAGCTGACCACCCTTTTCTCTTCTTCATTAGACACAACAAATCCCAAACCATCCTCTTCTTCGGCAGACTGTGCTCACCCTAGTCAGTGACTCCTTGCCCTGCAGAACATGTGATGCTTTCTTGCTAGCACAGAGGCAAATACCAAACCTTGAACTCTTTCTGCAACCCAGGGGGAGCAGAACTTGAACCCTTTCTCCATCAGGCCAAACACTTGGGGGACTGAGGCACAGCTCCTCTTCCCTCCTACCCTAAAGGGGCAACCAGTGCAGTGCACAGGGGAGTGCAGATGCTTTGCATCCACGGAGCAATCCTGACTGTCATTCAGATCAGGCCATCACGGGTAGTTCTGTCCTCATCACTATTAGCTATGGCATTTCTATCCCTCCCCCTCACAGCAGCATGTACAAACCGGCCCCTGATCCCTGATCATAGTACTTACTCCCAGCCTGCAGCGATTAGATCCAACCCCTTTTTTAACCCTTAATACTTCTAGACCTTTAAATTCTTGTTTTACAGCTGGAGGTAAACCCTGCCAACCCTCACCCTTGCTTTTCTTCCACATTCCAGCTCTAAGTCTTCATCAGCTCCCAATTAGCCTAATGTCACTCCACATATTCATTTTAATAAAATAAAATAACATAAAAAACCCCCTATGCCCCTATAAGGGCTATTTGCCTCCGGCCTCAGAAATGCGAGGAAGAGTTAAGCCTGTACGATCTCTGGCTACAGCAATAGCTGACTTCTGCGCAGAACAACCGCTGCTTCACAAATAAATAACAATAATAATAATTAACCACTCATGGACTGGGGATGTTTGCTGTACGCTCCGCCACGAGAGGGAGGCAGAGATGGAAAATCACGCATGGAAAAATCATGCAAAGCCACGGACCGGGTCAGCTGTCAGAGCACATCGGAACGCCGGACAGCCGCCATTTTCCCGGGAGGGGCTGCGGCGCCTCCCTGTTGGCGGCGGCCAAGGGTGGAGTGTCGCAGCCGCCGGCTGAATCCCCCGAGGGGCCGGGCTGTGTTCCCTCTGCTCAGCTGTGCTTCCGAGAAAAGGGAGGGCGGAGACCACAGGGGTGAGTGCGGCGGCTCCGTTGTCGTGAAGGTTTTCTGCGGGAAGCTTACGCTTGTGTTTGTTGATTTTAGGGTTTTTATTTTCCTTCCCGCCTCTCCCCCTTTTCCTCCCCTTTTTTTTATTATTAAGAAAAAAAAAAAAAGGTAGAGCTGCATGACATTGCTTTCCTTGTGGTTTTCTTTTTTTTCTTTTTCGGGATGTTCCCTACACACCGCCGCCTCTTGACAGCTGGAGCCCTGGCGGAGCGCCGGGAGCGCTTCTTGTGTGTGGGAGCGACGGGGGCACCGCGGCGATGCCGAAACGTCTCCCCTGCGGTGCCAAGCCCGGTGCGGGGGCGGAGGAGGGACTCTTCGCCCCGGGGAGAGCCAAACCCTAGGCTTCTTGTGCCTCAGCTTGCTGGGACAGTGTCAGGCTCCTCCCCGCCCCTCTCCACTCCTGCTGAGGCACAGGGGCCAAGAGGCGGCGGGCGTGGGCTGTGTCATCCCACGCATCCACCGCCTGCCCCTGGACAGGTGTGTTGGGAGGAGCCATGACCAGGAACTGACAGCGGTCTTAGCCTGTACGTGTTCTGACATGGCTCCCAGCTCTCCAAATCCTAAAATGAAGTCCTGTTCCTCAAGGAAGCTTGCTTTGGTTGAGAGGGTGGGAAAAGGGGCATCCGTACCGCAGATGCAGTGCACCTTTGTGGAGATGGACACAGCCTGGTGCTCATTGCCCCGAGTTTCTGCCTTAGGAAGTTCTGTGTTTGAAACAGGCGGCTCGTGGCTCCTATCAGGCTGCCACCAGAAGATGGGGAAGGATCCTTGTACACTGGATGGTGATCCACGTCATAGTGTTTGTAGGAAATGTCTCTTGGGCTGCAGGCTGGAGAAGAGCTGCACCTTGCTCTGGCTGGGTTCCCCCCTGGCCCTGCATTGCAGTGTGTGCTGGCTAATCTAGGTACAGCCTTTTGGTCCATAAAGACTGTCCTAAAGTGTTGGTGTTGATTGCTGAGATATATGCTTCAAATTCATACTGATAGGAACACACAGGGTCCAGGCATGCAGAAATGAGCATCAGCATGAGTGCCTTACTGCTGACCTGTAGAGCCCACAGGGAGACTAGAGTGAGGAATGAGTTGCTGTCAGCAAACCTTCTTATCACCGAGGGTTTTGCTGCAAACAGTTTACAATTGATTGACAAATATGTACTTATACGATAAGTTCCTTAAAGTGCAGTCATTGTGTGCTGTCTCCAAAACTGCTCTGATGGGAAGGATGTCAGTAGTTATGTTGGTATTCCTGAGCTGCAGAGAAAGCAGAGTTAACTGTGCCGATATAACTCCTAGCCATGTGTCCCAGCTGTTGCAATATTACATATAATTTGGTTAAATGCACTGGTTTTCAAGCAGGCAAATAGTGTGAGTTGTAACCTTTTGTCTGTGAATTCTTGCCTGTCATGGAAGCCCTGCAGAAACTTTCTAGGCAATAACAGCTTGCTGCTGTGTGTTTTGATCTGGAGATAAAAAAAACCTTACTGCTAGCAATCTGCAGGTATTGGGATAGTAGGAAAATTCTGGTCTTCAGTGTAACTAACGTGAACACTATGTGTCTCCTACTTACACTGTAAAGTACATAAATTACAAGTTTCAGACACAATTGGAGGATTCTTTCCATCTAAGCTTGCTTGGTTTTTTTGCTTGGTTGGGGTTTTTTTCAGTTATGGGAGGAGAGAAACAGGAGAAAATTGCTACTGCTTATAGCGAAGCTCCTACTGAGAAATTTTCTGGGGTGGAAAATCATGCATGCAGAAACTTGCACTTTTCACCTCCTTGTCTGAAATAATGAATCAGTAGTATGAGTAAGGCGTTGGTTTTGTATTTTGTGGCAACGTATGAACAGTAGGCCCTGCCTTAAGGGAAGAACAAAACACGGAGACATTTACTACCAGCTACTATCATACAATTCGTGATACTTATCGGTGGGTAACTCATCGTTCTAGTATTTATTGCTCTTTTTATAGGTGTGTGGCTTAATCTCAGTTTAACTACCTATACAGATGGTGAGGATGACAGGCACCAAGTTTTTTATTGTGTGCATTTCCGTGTTGCAGGCAATGAAATAGAACTGAAATGGACTTTGACTTTTTTTCTTTATACTACAGTAGGAAATTGCAGTAATCTGTCATGCTGACGAAATTAATTTTTTTCTTTTCCTTTTTTATCTTGTAGGACAAGTCATTCTGCTGACTTCTCCCAGCCCAGCTGTTTAAAACAGAGCTTGCACACACAGGAGAAAGCTGAAGGTACTTCTGAAGATCTATAGACTTAGAGAAGGTAAGAGTTTGTAATTTGGCCGTTCTGATGTCTGACTTTTTAGTCTGGTTTTTGTAAAAAGGAAAATTATTTTCTTTGTGAAGTTAAGAGAGCTTTCTTTTGGTAAGTTCTGAAAAAAATCCTGTTGTGCCTGATCGTCTCAAAAGATGTAATATTATGTAGGTGTGGGATGGAAATACAAAAGCAGACAGTAAATCCCTAAAATAACTCAAGTGAGTTGTATGGGGTTTAAGGTGCTTGTGCCACCAAATCATTACTGTAATGAGGTGATAATTTTCCAGCCTAATGGTGATATTTGCTGGCAGGTTTATGCTGGGAAATGTAAAAGAGAGAGACAGCTTTTTTGTGTTCAAATAAATTGGATCCNACACTGAAGCCCAAATAACAAAGGTAGGTGAAAATAAACTTAGTGGATTGAATTTGATCAACAGATGTGGCTTACAGTCTGTGATGTGCACTTCTGCTAAACTAGGGTTGTCACCCTAGACAAAGGTCTGGTCTGCGAGAACAGAACTTTTCCTTTGGTCTGTGTGTGTAAGCAGAATGTGTTTTCATTGTTTTTATGGGGGGAGCTTTGTTCAGTATGAAATTAAGAGGGTTTTGTTAGGGTTTCAGGGTTTTGTTGCATGGGGGTTTTTTTAACTTTTTTTTGAGACAGATCTTTCCATATTTAATTAAAAAGTACCTGGTTTCTTTTTGGGGTTTTTTTGTTGGTTTGATGGATCTCTAACTATGTGTAATATTGCCTTCTGCTTTCTTGTTTGCTCTTGTTGTCAGATAATATATGTTTTCAAAATGCAGCCAGGCATGTAAAAAAAATTTTAAAAATCCACACTGTCTACATGTCAAAGGGGTAGCTGCACCTTTGTTTACTTTTTCTTTTTAAACTTGCTTAGGTGTCAAATACCCCCTTGCATATGTTTTATGTATGAATTGGCAGTATGAAGTGAAAAATCCATCATTTGTGTTGTGATGTTTGCCTCTTTTGCAAAGTGTAAGAGGAGTGTAAACTCCTCTATTGTTACTATTTAAATCTATAAAATTTTCTCCAATATCATATTTTTGCCATATTGGAGTTATTCAGAGTCTATCTGGACATAGTCCTGGGCAACTGGCTTGGGCAGGGTGTCATGCTCTGATCCCCAGATGTCTCTTCCCACCTCAGCTGTGATCCTTCAGTGCTTGACCTGAGGGAAGAAAACTCAATACTGCTGACTCTTCTGCTCCCTAACTTATTACTTGGACAACCACTGAGGATGTTTGTCTTTGTGCAGGTACTTTCTCTGAACAAAGCTGAGGATGCTCACAATGGGTATCAATCTCTTCTCTCTGAAATTAACCATCCAGACACCAAATACATCCTGCGGACTGCGAACCGGCTTTATGGGGAAAAGACGTTTGAGTTTCTCTCAGTAAGTCACTATTAAATGTGTGGCATTTCTTACTATAATGTACTTGCTACCTATTTTGTTTGGCCCAGGCAGGTTCTGGGCTTTGCTTTCCAAATTTTCTGGGCTGAGGACTAGCAATGCAATAGATGATGCCAGAGCCTGGTATGTGAACTTGGTGGAGAATCTGCTTTCAGATACCCTGTGATCTGAATGTTGCAAAGTGGGGTAAAATCCATCAGTCTCTCCATCATCCGAGCTTTGTGATCCATTTACATTTTGGCTGTGGGACAAACGGATGATGTATCTCTTAGCAAAAGTCTTATAAACCAATCATATTTTAACTCACTGAAGTGTAAAGTAAAAACAACAAAAAACTAACCGCTTTATGTGGCTAGTCACTTGAGTGAGGTAACTTAGAAGTTTGTAGCATAGTAAATAAGCCATTTGACTTAAAACCATACAAAGGACAATTCCTAGTTCAAATAGGTGGTATATGCCTTCTGTATGAAGCTGGGGGAGGAAAGGGAGGAGATTTTCTTGGTTTGTTTAAGAATCATACGTGTCTGAATGAGAGTAAAATCTGTTCCTGTAAATCTGTTGTGCATATCCCTGTTAGTCTTTTATAGAGTCAAGTCAGAAATCCTACCATGCTGGACTGGAGCCAACTGACTTCATGCATGCTTGGGAGGATTCCAGGAAACAAATAAATGGCTGGGTAGAGGAAAAGACTGAAGGTGAGTGCTTTGAGAAGTGCCTTGTTGTATTTCATGGTGACCATGGCTTGGGTAAACAGCTATTTGAGGATATAAGGTTGTGAATTAACCCAACTGCTGAGCTCTTGCTCTGTGTGGTACATAATTCTCCTCTCTATTGTGTATTAATTGCAGAGTCTACTGGATAATAATTAGATATGTGTCCAGCTATTAAATGTTGTCTGTCTGTATCTTAAAGGTAAAATTCAGAACCTGTTGGCAGAGGGGATTCTTGATTCCCTGACCAGACTTGTGTTGGTGAATGCCATCTATTTCAAAGGCAACTGGGAAAAGCAGTTTGACAAAGAGAGAACCAGAGAAAGGCCATTTCAGATTAACAAGGTATGATGTGCTGAAATGATGAGAATATGCTGTTGATCTGAAATGAACACATATCACTCTGAAGAAACAACATTCAAGGAGGGTGACCTTGGTTAGGCTGTATGAAATTCCTTATGCCCCCTCCTTTTCCTGTGGATACACTCTTTGTTGAGTTTCTGTGAAGTTTCCCATAATTACTAGGAACTTTAATAAACAAATAGTTCTTTCATTCTCTCTCTCTGTTTTTTTCCTTTATCCCTTCTTTGTTTGAGAAAGTTACCCCTGTATGTAATGACAGGACTTAGAAGTGATGAGGAGAGAACACTTGTCAGGTTATTTCCTTGTTATGAATAATTTCACAGAATTAGTGAACCTGATTATTTCAGCCTAAAACTGGAGTTGGTCAGAAAAATATTTCTTTCTTTAGGTTGTATGCAGAAAAGAGCACTTATACACATGCAGAAATTTGTATAACTAAGTCTTCTTCACCCAGTGATTTTTTGCTGCATTTCTACCAGTGAACTGATCCAAAATAAATGGAAAAAAAAAATCTCTTGTGAAGACCTCCATGTTATAGTGTCTTTCTTAAAGGAATCTTCACAGAGATTTCTACATTAGTAATTAACAATTAAATCTCAGTGAATCTTAGTGATTTACAGAAGAATGTGCTGTGTCTGTACTCTGTGGTGTGTGATTAGGCTGTCTCAAAAACCCTAAGTAACTGGCTGCCTGGTTTGTATTTTGAGACCAGCACAGTAGCTCAGTGTTAACTGATGACATCTCTTAATTTTTAGAATGAGACCAAACCTGTGCAGATGATGTTCAAGAAGGATAGATTTAACATGACCTATATTGGAGACTACCAGACCAAAATCCTTGAGCTGCCCTATGTTGGTAATGAACTCAGCATGATCATCCTGCTCCCCGATGCAATCCAGGATGGATCCACGGGCTTGGAAAGGGTAAGTTGTTGAGCTGAATGCAAATATAGCCTCTATCCTTCCAGGGAAGAAAGTCTGGTGCAGCACACAGACCTGCAGTTTGGTTCCAGGGCTATTCTGTCACTGGTGCTCAATGCCAGCTGAAATGTCCAACACTTCCCTGCCCCCAAAGTGACTGGCCCACCTGGTGTCACTGCTGCTCAAGCTGTGTGCTGCCTCCTTAGCCAGAGGCTCTGGAAGAAGATCTGACCCTCCTCAAGAGCAGAGGTCAGCTATGGTTATGGTGAAGGCATGGTATGGTGAGCATCATAAGTGGAGAGAGGGAATTTGGGTGGCCTCTTAGGAAATCCTGTGGCTTCTCCTGTAGATCTGTTCTGCGCAGCTGGCAGATGGTCTGTGGCACACCACTTGGAAACAGGCTCACAGGAGAGGGTAGGATCTCTTCTGTTGGAGATGCGATACAAGTTTGGAGTATTTTGTGATCTGGACAAGTTTATTAAGGTTTTCTGTCACTGATGGTGAAGGGCCTTATGAGGAGACTTTTTCATTCCCTGCTGACCTGAAGGAGGAACCGTTGGTTAAGAGACAGAATAACTGAGTTCAGTTTCTTTGGGACTCGGCCAGCAGCTCCTGTGCCATTGCCATATGTAAAAATGTAAAAAAGCCCCAACAATCCTAACATGTTCTGTAAAAGTAAACATTACGTGGAAGGGATTAATCCCCATTGTCCCTACCAAAAAAGCATATGGGAATGATCTTGGCTGGGGCTGTAGTCTGGAGTGAGAAGTATAACTTGCACTTTTGGCTTGAGACACTCTAAACCATTGTAAAAAAGATGCATATTATGCACTACGTAAACAAGCCCAGGAATCACTTCTTTTGCTTGTGTAACGCTTACTTGCTTCTCACTGTAACTGAATAAATTGGGGTTTTTTCTTTAGCTGGAAAGAGAACTTACATATGAAAAGCTGATAGATTGGATCAATCCTGAAATGATGGACTCTACAGAGGTGAGGGTGTCTTTACCCA
>VYXB01006203.1:0-12907 GCA_013397135.1 Pachyramphus minor
CAAAAAAACCCCCACAGAAACAAGCTAAAAGGAAACATTTTCAAACAAAAGCAGTGCTGCTTTTTGGCCATGCCCTAATTCCCATTTCAGGATTTCTTCCCAGACCTCCAGATTGTTGCTGTGAACTTTCTGTATTTAATTTTATATCGTTTTGTAATGCATCAGGAGCGGTAATGCCCATAAGGACTGCCCAGAGGGTCACCCCTTTTCACTATACCCAGAGCAGGAGATACTTTGATGTAGGAAGAAAGCTTGTTTGTTCAATCAGTGCTAACAAAAAGCTGCAGTTCAGGTTTTAAAAATAAAATTATCAACCTGATCCTTCCAGCCCCTGCATGATATCATGTAAGATAATGTACAGCGCAAGAGCATAACCTGTGGTAGGGCTGAGCTGTTGTAAAATAATGTAAAAAATGAAACAAAACAAAACACCCCGAATAAAGTATTTCTAAAGCTAGAAACCTTGAAATTATAGGGCAGGTTTTTTATTTCCCAGAAGAAAAAAAAAAAAAAAAGGGCACATCAAAAGAAAAACAGCAAAAAGATGTTCCCTCTCAAAACTACGGGTGAGGAAATGCAGACAAAAAATGGTCGTGTTTCCTGCTCACTTTGAGATTCCCAACGCTTGTGTGCAGTGGGATAGATAGGGAGAGCTGGGCACACTGGCTTAGGAGACCCAAATGAAAGCCCACACACCACCCACTGCTGGGCAGGGTGCTACATGTCCCCAGTACTGATGTGCACCCCCGTTACTGGTGTGTATCCCCAGTACTGGTGTGTCTGTCCCCGGTACTGGTGTCCGTGCCCAGTACTGGTGTGTGTCCCTACACTGTGGCACTCACAGGTTTCAGAGCAAGCAATGTGTGGTCAGAGATGGGCATAAATAGCTGACTGGAAATGTCACCAGCCCCAGGGCTGTCCCAGGGCTTGAGGACAGGGAGTGTGGAGCCAGACACCGGGCTCAGAGTGAGGGGTGAGGAGGTTCTTCCATGTCGCAGGTCCAGGAGCTTGTGCTGGGGGAAAGGAGGTATTTCAGACTCAAGGGGTGGCTGGACTCATAATTCAGGGCAGAAGCCAGGGGACGAGGTGAGAAGGCTCTGGGGACAGGGGGTGAGAAAGGTCAGGGAGGCAAGAAATTCCATCAATCTTATGTGAGCAGGGAAAAGAGCAGAACAACGGCGAGGCCGGCAAAGGGAAAGGCACTGGAGTCGCTGCGGCCCTGGACCCTCGAGGGCTTGGCACAACTGGTGTCCCCAGGTCTGGATTTGGCCATCTGGGAGTCACACAAGACCTTTCCATCACAGTGTCCCCAGCCTGAGGGACAGCCAGACGACATGGCCCCATCCGTCAGCAGAGAGGAGCCCGTGCCTTGCACAGACACCCCTTGGCATCTCATCTGGCTGAAGACCTGAAAGAGCTGATCCACTGAACCCCCACACCACCAAAGGGTGGCTCCTGGCATCCCTGACCACTGTCCCCAAGCCCAGAAGCTTGAACCTGCATCCAAACCCAGGCACAGGGACAGAGTAAACACCTCATGCCACCGGTAGTGCAATATCATGACAGCCTTTCAAAACAATACAGAAGTTTTCTAGAACAAAATATGTGTCCTCTGCTTGCAGTCAGCAAAACCCATGTGGTACAAAGAAATGGGAATCGTGTCCAGAAGGGTTTGTCCAAGAATCCTCACACCAGGTCTGTGTGTGTAGTGTGACATGAGCCACATCCCAATGGCCAAAACCTGATTCCCTCTTCTCTTTTCTCACATCTCTTGGGTATAATATAATCAACACAAATGCATTTTCAACTTTGGTCACTGAGGTTTCTGACCTCTGCTGCATTTTTTAGGCATTGAAGCTTATGCCAGGTAAGCTCCTAACACCATCCCAGTTCCTTATCTTAGAGTATCTCACTCCCCACCCTTAAGCTTCGTGCCCACTCCATTATCTCCTGCCTTTTTGGCATTTTGCAGATTTCTTACCAAAACTGTCCCTTCTCATGCCACCCACAGTGACTCAGGCACTGGAGATCTGTGCCTGTCTCAGATCCTGGAGTCCAGGAACAGGACAAACCCTGCAGTACCCCAAAAATGACACCCTGCCCTTCCCGTGAACCCCCGTGTCCCAGCAGTCCTGGCAAAGATTTCGGTGTTATCCCCTCCAGAATCCTCACTAGGGAAACATGGGTTTTACAAATGTGCTCGCTTATCTGGATTATCTGGAGGGGTTTTGCATGGCAGTTTTTCAAGCTGCTTTTTCAGGATGCTTTTTCCCTAATTTCTCTGAGGATGTCTTTGCTCTCACACCAACGGGCCACCCTAAACCGTGCTGAGCTGCTTGTACCCCAGTGACATTTTTAAAGCAAGATAATTTCTTTTAAAGGCTTTTGCCTTTGCTCTCTTAAAAATAGCTTTCTAAAATGGAACATTTTCACAGACAAAAATACCAATACTAACCGCGTTTGAGGGGACAGGCTGAATATCTCATACCACTGGTAATTAAATATCACAAAAGTCCTTAAAAATTGCGTGGGAGGTGCATAACACAGAAGGTACTTCATCCAAGGAAAGACCCAGGGACTTGTGGCATTGTTGATGCTGGGATGGAGCTGGGATGGAGCTGGGACGGAGCTGGTCGATCCAGCTGCAGCCAGCGCTCGTTGACACTCACTGATGTGGTTAAATAAGCATTTTAAAAATGAGAAACTGGAGATAGAGCATAAAACACCACAGGCACAACCACGATACCAGGGCTGGAGGTAAAAAAACATCGCAGAAGGGAACCTGCAGAGCCCAATCTGCTTGTTGCCCACGAGGGCTGCGAGGCGCCCGGGTGCGCTCAGCACACTTTCACAGCTGAAAAATATGGGCTCTTTAATCCTGCAGGAAAAGCCTAACAAGAACAAATGGCTGGAAGGGGAAGCCAGGCAAATTCATGTTAGGGAAAGAAGGGGCCAATCTTTAAGGGCTGGGACTGATGAGCCCTTGGAAGGGATTATTAAAGGCAATGCTGGGTCTGCTTTTGCCAATGTCTTTAGATAAAAGGTGAATACTTCTCTGGACTCAATCCCTGGGTCAAACACACTTCATTAAGCTTTATTGGCATGCCTGGATCTGATCAATTAAGGAGTTACATCTTCTGTTGTTATTTATGACCCTGAGTGCCATTTATTTCCCAGAAGAAATTTATGACTCCTGGCTGATCCCACCACTCACTTCTGAAGTAGCAGGGCCGAAGGGGTTAATGGCTTCCCTGTGACAGAGGAATCATTTTGAGTCTTGGCCAGGCAAACAGGCTGGGGTAGGGGAATGAACTATCAAAAACTGTCAGGGTATGAATAGAGTTATCATATGAATGGATGTTCCCCTGGAGATAAAGGCAGCACCAAAGGCTGCCAGCGAGGCCAGCGGGGACGGGAGGAACACAGGACACGGGTGGAACACAGGACCCGATGGGAACAAAGCACAGAGTTGTTGGGATGTGTCAGTGAAACCCACCCTTCCCCAGGTCCTGCCTGCCAGGACCCACTCACCATCCCAGGCAGGATGCGTGGAATGAGCCTCTCTCCTTCTTTCCCTCCCTCCTTCCCTCCCCGAGCGTCTTTTGGGGCTGGGGTTTGCTGCCGAGTTGTTGTTTCCCTTTTGGGTAAAATATTTTTCTAGTAATTTCTCAGCAAGCAAAAAAAAACCAGGGAATTCATTCCTCCCTGTGGCAATTCACTGGGTTTTCCATTGTACTTAAATTTGGCTTCATCAGATCTATTTCCACCGTCACCAAAATGGGTGCCCATTTACTGTCACTGGAAACAAACCCCTCACGATTTCAGGAAACAAGAATTCAAGGAGAATGAAAAACCTCACAGAGCAGGTGTGTTTTGTGCGCCGTTGTGTTATTTTTTTTCTGCAAATTTGGGGGCTTGATTTTCAGAAGTTTTATAAGCTGTTAATACGAGAAAGATGGAAATGAAGATAACACCAGAAACATATCCCGGTGAGCCTGCCTAAAATCGTGCAAACATTGGTTTTATGTCAGCATTTTGGGAGAAATAAAAAAAATTAAACACCCCCAAAACTTAATTTTAATTTTTTTTTTTTGTACAAACATAGCCCGAATCTACTTGCTGTTTTGAACTAATGCTTCTCCATCTCCCATCACCAAAATTCTACATGCCTGAACTCTCTTGTTTCCTATTCTTACAGAGGAACACACATCCCCACAGCCTTTTGAACGCGGAAAAGGCGATTTCCTCTCCCTTTCAGCGCTTTGCTTCTCCCGCGGCCCCGACTTCGGCATTGCTGCAGAGGGGTAGGAAAGTAGCCCTGAATAAATGTGCAGATGAGTTTTTCTGTTTGAGCAGAGGGGCAATTAATGAGATTACAAAGAGAGATTAGTGGGGGAGGCCGCCACAGACCCTTCCTCTGGCCCCGGTTTCGGCAGCGCGGCGAGCGGCCGGGTTTTCCTGAGGATCCCGGTGCTCTCCCACACCCCATCCCTGTTGAGTGGAGGAACAAAACACCTCCATCCCCAACCCCGTGGTGTGAGGAGAAGCCAAGCACCCCCTTGTCATCAGCTCTGTATCCTCCCCTGTACATCACCCCATCCCTGTCACCTGCTGTTCACCCTGACCGGACCTACATGCCCCAAAATGCTGGAGGAGACATTCCCAGATCCCCCAGATCCCCCTTTCCTGCTGCACCAAGTCCCCATGGCAGTCCCACCCCAGCTCACCCACAGGCCCTGGTGTCTGCACCTTGATGGGGAGGAAGGTTTTCTGCTCATGGGCACCACCTCGGAGGGAGCAGCATTTAAGTGCCATTTTTTGGCAGAAAATATGGATTTGTTACCCCCTGCCCAAGCTCCGAATGTGGTAATTTCTGCTCGTCTGATTTTCTTTCAATGCAACAAAGATATTTCATATTTTATTATTTAACTTCAATTCATGGTATCATATAAAGCATCTACTTTAATGTTTTCACCTATGCAACTCTGTGTGCAATGGTGTAAATATTTTAGTCTCTCACACTATCTTCGTATTATTGAAAATAACTTTTATACCTCCCTGCTCTAAAGCAATTTAAAAATTTCAGACAAATCTTTTTTGCAGAGCTCCAAATAAAAATCTTCCACATCCTGTAAATTTTTATTAATCTATTAAAAAAAAATAAATCTGATTTTCGGCTTTCAATGTATTTTGCAATGGCTGCCGTGCCGAAATGGGGGATTTCCCATGGAATGGTGATTCCCTTTTCCTCCTATTTCTTGGGGCACCCACCGCATGCAAGACTGAAAGGAATACAAAAACACGAGCTTAAAACTTCTTGGAACAAATCTTTCAGGAAAGGGAAAGGCACTGGGAGCTCTTGGAATTGGAAAAAACCCCGGGATTGAGGCCGTTTTTTTGGGTTAATACACGTTTTTATACACAAATTGCCTCCCAACACGCGCATGCGAGGCGCAGCACACCCGGCCTGAAATCTGCTTTGCGGCTGTAATTTTCTACCCTGCGGTTCTCAAACCAGCATTTGGGTTTTCCGGGGAGCAGAGCCAGGGCTGCAGGGCACGGAGAGGCTGTGGGAGCAGGCAGAGGGGACGGGCAGAGGGGCACCCTTGTGCCATGGCTACGCCCTCACACCGTGCCCGCCCGCACCATGTGCAGCAGGAGTGGGGTGGCCAAGCCCGGTACAAACTGGAGCGTGGGAGACCTCAGGGCTGGGCTGCTCTTTGCAGCATCTCCCCACATTTCCAGCCCCATCCCCGGGGTGCTCAAAGACTGGCACCACAGCTGCCCCAGAATGGGCGCTGCTCCCAGCCCAGCCCAGCCCCCTGGGGCACTGGGAGCTGGCAGGACCCTGCAGCCACATCCCCCGCTGCACCACCCGTGTTGTGGGGCCCTGAGCTGCCCCGTCCCACGGCACAGGATCCACAGCATCTGCAGAGCTGGGAGCACCTTCACGGGCAGAGGGAGGAGGACGGAGCACCAACAGCTTTCTGGAGGGTCCCACAATTTTTCCTGATGCCACCCAGCACCTTCTACCTAGTGTAACCCAGATCCAGCCTGCTTGGTCTGTCCCAGAGCCCAGAGCTCATCCCCAGCCCCGTGCATCCGCTGACCAAGGCTGTTATTGGGAGAAGCTTTCTTTTCCAGATCTTGTGGTCTTTCCCAACTGGGGACAGGCAGACAGTAGTCCAGGACTGGCTGTGCATGCAGACACCATAAAACCCACCCCAGCATCCAGTGATGTCCTCTGCAGAGGACAGCAAAGAGGCCCTGGCCTGTCTCGCCCATAACCCAAGGTCTGCCAAGTCCAGGCAGGGCTGTTTGGCTTTGTGGGGCTGCAGCATGGGCAGCATCCTGCACCGCTCTCTGCCCAGGGCTCGGGGCATGGGGCACCATCCTGCACCACAGAGCAGAAGCCAAGCAAGGGCTGGAGCTGTCAGGGTGCTGGGGCCCCATCCTGCACCCTCACAGCCAGTGAGACCCCAATGCAATGTCCCTGCACAGGAAGGAAAGCTGGTGGGGAAAGGAGCAGGAGGGCCAGGAAGCGGGCAGAAAACAGGGTTAGGACCAGCAGATAGCTGGAAATGAGGAACAGAAGTGAGGAAGGTGCTGGTGTGTGCTGGAAGATGGCAGTAAGCACAAGGAGCTGGCCCAGCGGGTACCACAAAGAGCACGAGGCACAGCAGTGCCAGCCCTTGGGCCTCAGCATGCCAGAAGGATGGCGGGGATACGGGGGCAGGGGAAGGGAGAGATGCCACTGCCAGCACGGGGTAGGGACACCAGCCCCAGGGCTCACTGCAGAGGGCTGTGCCGTGGCTCTCAGGCACAGCAGAAGGGAGGAAGGATGCTGCTGCCAGTGCCAAGGACACGCTCGGGAGCGGGAACAGCAGATCTCTGGTGATGAAGATCAGCAGAGCCGGGAAGCAGCCGCGCCGCCGCTGCCAGTGCAGAGGGAGGCAGGAGAACGGGTGGGTGGCAGGAGCAGGAGCAGAACTGCTGAAGCTGAGGGGGGCCTGAGACACCAGAGTGGGGACGTGGACAAAAGCCAGAGGTGAGAGCAGCCAGCAGCAGGGCAGAGCAGCCGGATGGAGGGAGCAGGCCTGATGTGGCTGACACCAAGATGCCGGGAGAGGATCCCTGGCTGCATCCCTGCTTTCCACTTCAGAAGTTTCCAGCCCTTTCTCTCACGAGAAGTTTCCCACCTGAGTGCCCTTTCCAGCTCCCTGCATCCTCTGCACACCTTCCCGTGCCCACCCACTCGCTCCATCCCAGCCCAGGCTGCTCGGCCAACGTGCACGGCCCTGCACTGCTGCCGGCTCCAGTGGTGGGGATCGCCATGGCTGAGCTGGTGCCGGTGTCCCTGTCCCTTCTGCAGCCACCCCTGCGTGCTGCAGCAGAGCCCTGGCAGGGGAGGGAGGCAACGCTGCCGGCACTGCTGCAGAATCAGGTCCTCCTGCCCAGCTCCAAAGTTTTGCCTCTGGTGCAGAAGCTCCAGGATCAGCAAACTCAGCCAGGCAGGAACCTGGAGCTGTGTTCCCCTGGGAGCACGGAGAAGCCAAACCCGGCAGAGCTGAGCCCGTGCGGTCACATCCAAACAGCCGCAGCCATCTCGTGGGTCCCCCCAACACTTCCCCGTCGCTCCAGGGCCGCCCCGGTTCCTACCTTCGCTGGTGGTGGCAGAGAGGCAGGCAGCCAACGTGATGACGATGGAGAGCGAGGATGTCAGACACCCCTGTGCCCATGCCATGGTCCGGCGGGGCCACCAGGCGCGGGACGGGGCCACCTCTTGTCGTCCCGGCACCTCTGCGAGCGAGCTACCTCTGCCCGGAGCTCCGGCACTCACCGGCTAATGCAAAGGCACTTTGCGCACATTGCTCGCAGCCACACAGGCGAGCGAGCAGGGAGGGAGCAGCCTGCCCGTCACCGCTCGCAAGCCAATGGGCTGGGTGGGCTCTGCAGCGAGCCCCCCTTCCCGCGCCACACGCGCTCGCTGTACCCAGACCCAGCATCCGACTCGGGCTCCCGCTCCCCACTTTCACTCGTCCTCCCGCCCTCGCGGTGCTCCCACGGTTCCAGCTGCTTCCCCAGCCCGCCCATCCCTCCCCGCCGCTCTCGGCCGGCTGCGGGGAGACACAAACTTGCAGCGCCTGCACTCGGTCGGGGTCAGGTGTGAAGGGGACGGGGTTACCTGTCCGCACCCGGTGTGCTCGGAGAGGGAAACCCCTTGTAAGTGCTCCCCTTGCATGTCTGGGGAAGATGGGCACCCCCCACCCCGATGCTTTCTGTGCCACGTCGTTCTGGGATAGACACTCGCTGCTTGCCCTTGATTTGGGGCAGTGGGAGCAGGGGACAGCAGGGCCAGCACTGACAACACCCTGTTTACAGCCACGTTGGCCACCTGAGAGAGGGTCAACCCTTCCCGAGGCAGTTTGTGAGGACAAAGCAGTTGTGCCAGGTGCATGAAAGGCCAGGAAGTGGGCAAGGATGCCCTGTGACAGGGGGTCTGGGCTTCCTGGGGAGCACAGAGCATCCTTCCCACAGCCTCTGCATCCCTTCTGCTTGAAGCCTCCAGAATTGCCGAGCCAGGTGAGTACCTTGCTCAGCATTAAACACTCGACATCTGTCAACAGGCCCCCTACAGCGGCCACGACTGCTTCCCCATCTAAATGCTGAACAATCACTAATACCTGCCTGTGGTAACCACAGATGCTGACTCCTACCTATGGCATGTGCAGGGGGCTATTTGCTCTTTCCTCTGTGTGCTCGTGGCCAGGGGACTGATGTGTGATTGCAGCTTTCCCCTGCCCCAGGAACTCACCCCAGGATGAGGCACACGGGGCAGGATGGGCCCCTCTCTCTGTTGTCTCTCTGTCAGGCCATCCCTTGGATAAAGCTCACTTCAGACTTGCTCAGTGGGGTCAGGGAGGGGGTGTTGCACACCCTCCATTCCCCCCTGTGTGCCAGTGTGTTCCCTGGAGATGCTGCACCCCATGCCAGGGCACCCCATGGCACCACCAGCAGCTTCCTGTGTTGCTGGAGCAGCAAGTGGTGGCAACAATTCCTCATTCAGAACAGATGAGGGTTGTGCCTGCAGGGACATGTCTGCACCACTCATCACCAGGACCTGGGAACAGCACAGGGCCTCAGGTCCCTCCAGGTTTTTTACCCTGCCTGCCTGGGAAGCTGTCCATCCAGAGGCAGTGCTGGAGAGATCCTGTCATCAGTGGTATCACGGGATGGGCTTGCAGAGTGGCTGAGGCAGGGACACAGCTGTGGCTCAGGAGGACGCCAGACATTCCCAAGGCAGCTGGCAGAGGCTGAGCTGTGCTGTGGGGCTGGGAGTGCAGCTACACAGTGGTCTTTGCAGTGGACCTTGGACCAAAAAGTTTAGGGCTCATGGTCTCCCAAATCGTGCCAAGCCACCAGGAAGCCCCAGGTGATGCTCCTGTAGTTGCAACCCTGCAGCTGGTGGGGAGAGCAGATTTTCTACCAGACTATCACATTGCTACTCTGACCTGGACATCTCCTTCTGCTGAAAGGGCTTGTCACAGCTCAGTGCTGGATTCTTCAGCCCTCTGTTCCCAGTGCCCAAGCAGAGCCAGGCATGCCAGAGGGACAGCATTCCCACTGCCACCACCTTCCACTTGGCTCTTGTGAGATTCCACCTGTCTCCAGCTCTGGGGCCCCAACATCAGAAGGCTGTGGACCTGTTGGAGCAAGTCCAGAGGGGGCCACAAAGATGCTCCCATGGCTGGAGCCCCTCTGCTACAGACACAGCCTGGGAAAGCTGGGGGTGTCCAGCCTGAAGAGGAGAAGGCTCTGGGGGACCTTAGAGTCTCTTCCAGTACCTAAAGGGGCTCCAAGAGAGCTGGAGAAGGATTTTGAACAAGGGCCTGGAGTGACAGGACAAGGGGAAATGGCTTCCCACTGACACAGGGCAGGGTTAGATGGGGTATTGGGAAGACATTCTTCCCTGTGAGGGTGGTGAGGCCCTGGCACAGGTTACCCAGAGAAGCTGTGGCTGCCCCATCCCTTGAACTGTTCAAGGCCAGGTTGGACAGGGCTTGGTGCATCCTGGTCTGTTGAGTGGTGTTTGGAATGAGATGGTCTTTAAGGTCCCTCCCAACACAAACAGTTCTATGACTCTGTGACCTCAGTCCCAAGCTCTGGAAACAAAGCTCTGGGGAGGGAGAAGCCGGTTTTGGCCTGGCAGTGCTGCCAGTGCCATGCTCCAAAGCAAGGGATTAACCCTGCAGACCTTCAACACATCCCAGCTGCGCCCATATGGGCTCTCCAGTCCCTTGATGCCATCCCAGCCTCCTGTGTCTCAGGAATGTGGGTCCTCCAGTCTTGCAAAGGTGCCAAGAGCTACCAGATAATGAACCTCCCCACAGCTTTTGGCTTTGCTGTGACCCAGCACCCCAGAGGAGCTGCACTAGCAGAGAGAGGCTTTGCAGGAGCCAAGACACAGTGACTGTAGAACACCTGCCCCAAACCTGTCCCAGGGAATGGAAGGCCTCTGAGATACACTGTCAGCTCTGGGAAGAGAGGATGATGTGTAATGGGGTGCAGGGGGGTGCTGGGGCAGTGTACTGTGATCAAGTGCTTGCACAGTGGGCACTGAAGGGGTGTGGGGGTAGGGGCAGACATCCTGGTTTCCCTGGACACTTGGTTTTGAGGTCAGGATGTGCCACATATGCATAATCAGTGCCTGTGCATGGAGGCTGGGCACTGCCAGGGACATTGGAGCTGGTACAGACTCAAGCACTTGAGGAAGAGCCTGAGATGCTCCTGGCTGGGGATGCAGACCCCTTCCATACTAGGATCCATGTGCAGCCACAAGGCATCCCAGGAACCCCAAACAGGCCAGGAAAGAGCAGTGTGGAGGGCATCATGCCAGGATCCCTGGCCCCCTGCTCACCTGAATCCCTCCCCAGGCTCCCAGTGAGTTCTCCCTGGCCTGAGCTGGTCAGGACCCATCATGGGCCTCTCCCACCTTGCTGAATGCTGCTGCCTCTGCTCCTTGGGGAGTCTCTGGCCACATCCCTCAGCTGTGGTCCCACACCAGGCTGTCACAGAGATGGGAAGGATATTTATAGATGCTGTGGAGAGAGGAGAGCACAGCTCAGACAGGGAGGATCAGTGAAGGAGGGGAGCCAAGCCTGGCTATACCCCATTTTAGGCCCACCCAGCTCACTGTGCATTTAGCAGGGAGGCCACAGCCTTCTTGCCAACTCAGCAGCTCAGACCTGAGTGGTTTGTTGCTCTTTGCACCCAGGGATTGCCCACTGCAGCCCTGCCAAAGCAAATGTCTGCCTAGACTGCAGAGGGCAGCCCTACCTCTGGTGTCCCAGCGCTTCCCCAGCACATCCAGGCACTTCTGCTCTCCTGTAACATTTGCAGGGCCACACACCTTGAGGCCAAGGCTGCTGGAGGCAGCATGGGTGGCAGTCATCAAGGGAGTGGCACCTTCTCCACACCAATTCCATCCTGTGTCAGGACACCAGGGCTCCCCACTCCCCTGAGGAAAAGGGGATGCTCAGGGCCGGGAGCAGAGCCAAGCTGCAGGTCTGTGTAACCCCTCACACCTCTTCACACATCTGTCACCTCCTGTACATCCCTTTCCCAGGAGGAAGAGAGATGATGGGACATGGGTGCCCTCTCCCAAGCCCAGTGTGCATCCCTGTCCCACTCAGGGAGGATGAGGAGGAGGATGAGGACTGTGACCTGAGCAGAGGTAACACTGCACAGAGGTCAGTGATCCTCCTGTGGGTAAGGGCACAGAACTCCTGGGGGACTTTCCCCATCCAGATGGCCATGAACAATGCTCCATCCATGTCTTGGCCAGGCAGCAGCCCTGCATTCAAGGACCTTTAAAAGCTGGGGTCTAACAAATTGGGTCCTTACTGCCTTCCTCCTCCAACCCTGACCTCTCCTCCCTATGGCAAAGCTCCAGAGGATCCCAGGATAGGAGGAGGGTGCTGGACCCACTCAGGTGGGACATCCCTGCACTTCCCTGCCTCTGTGACATCCCCCAGCAAAACTTGCACTTGGTGCCCCAGCCTGAGCTGTCAGCAGTGATTCCCAGGGAACTCCAGTGAGCAGCACCTAAAGGTGCCTGTGGACAGCCCTTTAAACTGGCATCTGCTCCATAAATGTGCTGACAAGTTATCCACATCCATATAACAATTCACCTGGAGCAATCAGGGTGCTACACCACTGTAATTCCTTGTGCTGTGCCAGGGCTGGGACAAATTGCTTGGCTGCAAGGTTGGGGATCACAGGGAACGTTTCACCTCCTCCCTGCCCCCTGGGCAGCCTTGCAGGTTCTTTTCCCTCTCTGGTGCCCTTGGGTTTTTCTTTTCCTAAAGTGTCAGGACCCTTTTTTTGGCAAGGTGTCTGCCCTGAGGAGCAGGTGGAGTGATGCCTTCCCTGCTTGCCCAGCATGAGAGGACCAGCCCTTGGTGTCAGTCCTGATGAGGGATGGTGCAGTGGGTAGACCCTGGCTGGATGCCAGGTACCCACTAAAGCTGCTCTATCACCCTCCCTCTGCAACTGGACAGAGGAGAGACAAAAAAAAAAGCAGCCAAGGATTCATGAGAGAGAGAAGAGCTGATCAGTGACTGATCACCTGCACGGACAAAACAGACTCAAAGTGGGGATAGGACTTAAATTTATTACTAACAGGATAAAAGCCAAAGAGTGAGAAATAAAACAGTTTTAAAAACACCTTCCCCCCACCCCTCCTTCCACATTCTCCCTCCTCCCCCCAAGTGGTGCAGGGGGACGGGGATGGGGGTCACGGTCAGTTGTTGTTTCTGCTGCTGCTCAGGAGAGGAGTTGGATCCTTCCCCTGCTCCTGTGGGTCCCTCTCACGTGAGACAGTCCTGGATGGAGCTCTCTGGTGTGA
>VYXB01006203.1:13310-33614 GCA_013397135.1 Pachyramphus minor
CTGTTATTCCCATGTTCTCACTCCTCTCTTCCCTGGCTGGAATTCTTTCTGCACCACAACCTTCATTTCTTAAATCTGTTGTTCCAGAGCAGTTCCTGTTGCTCCTGATGGGCTCAGCCTTGTCCAGTGGCAGGGAGTCCATCCTGGAGCAGCTGGAATTGGCTCCAGGGAACAGGGGAAGCTTCTGGCAGCTTCTAACAGAAACTACCCCTGTAGCCCACAGCTACCAAAATCCAGCCACAGAAACCCACTACAGATGTCTGTGGGAGCCACGGGCCAGCTGAGCAGTCAGGGTCAAGGCTGGGGTGGCCAAGCATGCCCCTCCTCCTTGTCATTACCAGAAATGCTGTGTATTAATATCTTTTATATTAAAAAGAAATAATAATCTTATCATAATTTTTCCTCATTGAAGGAGGCAGTTTGGAATTGGAATTGAGACAAACACAAGCCGGGAGCACCGGGCTGCAGAAGGGGAGAGTTTAAGAACGGCCTTTTGGTAATATCCATCGTTCCCTTATCAGTGAGGATATTAAATGTATTGAAATGCTAAGCAGCTCTTTAAAGGCTTTCTCTGATTTTCATTAAACAAGCAGAGGATGAGCAGGAGGGAAGGGGATGCAGCACTGTTCTCTCTCTAAGAAGTTCTGATTGCTGGATATTAACGACATTAATGTCCTTTTATCCAAGAGCGCTGGGGTTGTGCTTGTCTTCTTGCCTATTTTCTGTCTTGCTGAGGTGAAACTAAGTCTTTGCTACCTCAGGTGGGCACACAGTGACTGTGGAGCTGTCAAGGACCAGGGCTGTTCAGAGATGCAAAGCAAGAGTCTCCCAGGGACCATGGGTTTCCTACCAGCATCTCCCAGCCCCACTGTGTCCCTGCTACCCAAAAGGAGATGTAAGATCATGCCTTGGTGGGGCAGTCTGGTCCTGAGAGGAGGTGGGGATGAGAAGTCAGATGTTTAGCCCAAGTGAAGTCACCACAACAGCCCCAGGCCCAGGCTGGAAGCATCACCTGAGGGATGGTGAGGGGTGGGTTACACTGGTGAAATGTATATGGCAGTAAGTCCTGGTGATGCCCAGGCATCTCCAAGCATGGAAAAAACTCCTCCTGTGCCCTGCCTGAAGGAAGAACCTTGACCCACCTCTGCACCCAGTGCTGTAATGACCTCAGGGACCATCCCTCAGTTTCCCAAATGGGGATGTTGTTATGGGGAATGTTGGAGGAAACCATCCCAGCATCCAGTGCCACAGCATGAGCCCACAGCATGGCTTGGGAGGGACAGGGGCAAGCACTGATGCTCTGCTGGCTGAGGAAACAGAGGTGCAACACAGTAAAGTCCAACCAGTTCAAAGGCACATCACAAAACAAAACCCATAAATCAGGTGCCAGAATGGCACAAGAGCTACAAACATACCTCAGTGCTCTTATATCTCTGCTTTGCCTTCCAGTTTCTAACCTTGGCTCTGCTCTGCATGGTCACAGAGGCCAAAGCCTCTGCTGCTATAACCACAGGCCTCCAGGATCTGGGGCTTGAAAGCACCCAAAAATAACATAATGCTGCCCATGGCATTTGTGAGAGACAGCAGCCATGGAGGAAGGCAGGTGACCCCCATCAAATGTGTACACATTTGGAAAAGAAAGGGATACAGGGACAGCCCCAGAGCTCTCTAGGGAAAGGCTGCTACAAACAAACAGAAATTAGCTGGAGTTAATAAAGCAGGGGCTGTCACAAGCCCAGACAGCACGGCATGTGTTTAACCCCAGTCTCCAGGGCCCAGTAGCTCCAATATTGCCAAAGGGAAAGACTTTGTGGGCTAAGCAGCTGGTTTGAAATGCTCAGACTTTGGGAAAACACAGGGTCCCTGCAGGACAGCTGAGTCTGTAACCCAGCTCACCACCCCTCACACATGGGCATCACTCTGCTCTGGGGTAACCCCCGTGTGTGTCTTGGACCCAGCTTGTGTTTCTTTCCTCCCAGTTTATTCCACACTTTTTTTCCTTCACTCCCCTCTGTCCTTGCTCTTTCCTTTCTTGTGCCTGGCTTGTTCTGTCCTGTCTCTGGGGCTTTATCCCTCATGGACAGATGAACAGCTTTGTGTCTGCCAGATGGCTGTGGCACCTCCATCCCCATCCCCTGCCACCCACCACTGCCTCCTCTGTCCGTAGAGCCGGTCACCGCTTTCACAGAACCTCGGAATCCCAGAATGGTTTGGGCTGGGAGGGACCTTAAAGCTCATCCTGTTCCAACCCCCTGCCACGGGCAAGGACACCTTCCACTAGCCCAGGTTGCTCAGAGGTTGCTTTGCTCCCTGGTTGGTACCAGCTCAACTTCACCCTGACTGCAGCATCGGGCTTCTCCAGCAGCAACAAGTGCTGTCCAAGGCACCCAAACCCCCTGTCAGTCATGCTGTGGGACACAGATCCTCCACAGGACCAAACAGGCCATATCCAGGGTTATTTCTTCCTGTGGTTTCTGGACCAAAAATAGTTAAACCTGTCTCTGGACACTGTCATGAAATGTAAAGGAAAGCAGGACAACACTTTCAGAGTCCTGCAGCTTGCCTTGGAAGTATATTACAGTAAGAGGCAACACCCTCTGGCATCCCCAGCCTCTGCCACTCCAAGATAAAGCTCTCAGCTTGGCCTCAAACTGCTGGTGCAAAGGGCTTGGAAACAAGGTGGGCAGAAAACCCCTCCAGCCCCATCTCAGGCATCCCTTGCACAGCCAACAGAACACTCTGATGCTGCTGAGACTGTCAGCACATTGTTTCTGCTGGAAGGGGAAATCTCAAAGAGACTTAATTACAGAGCTGGGCAGACCCTGGCATAATCCTTTTGAAAGTTAACAGTGAGACTCTGTCCAAAATTAATTTTGATGCTGTAAAAATAACCAAACAAAATTTGCATTTGAAATGGGGCGAGTGATGGGGGAACAATAGTAAAACAAACAGGAACACCCACAGGCACTTCAGAACCCAGAGAGGGGTTTCCTTGTGCAGCTCCCGGGATCCCCAGCTGCAGCTTCAGGTTTAATATTTGCTCTGTCTGATGACAAAGTTCAGCTGGAGCAGGGACAGTGCCACCAGCTGGGCCTATTTATTCCCCAGCATAGGTCTCTGTGTGCACGGTGTGGAACCTGCCTCCATCCCCTTTCTGTGGGATGTTGGATGCTGGAATATTTAGGGAGGACTGAAAGCCACACACCCAGGCCTGGCTATTACAGAAAGCTATAAATAACATGGTTACCCTGGGTAACCTTGCAGAATTGCAGCCTAATTTCTTCCCTCCACCTTATTTCACTGAGATTGAACTCCCTGTGCGATGTGAGGGGTCACTGAAAAGCTCTTTGTAAGTTCAAGGGTCAGCAGAAGATGAACAAACAAATTGAAATTTTGTAGAGTGTATTCAATTAATACTGTCTCAGGAAATAATTAACAGTTTCAGTTGGAAATTGTCTGAAATATAACCTGTGTTTCAGGGGAAGGTGGCAAAGTGTCAAGGAGGACAGGGTGTGTATTTCACATATAGAGGACTAAGGTCTGGGTTGTGTCACAGCTCCAGGTTTAGACACCACCTTTTTCCCTGGATAGGCTTCAAGGGCTTGGCCAAACTGAAGACAGTGAGATCAGCAGCCAGGTCTGGAGCAAGGGGTCACATTGCCAGATTCTGGCATCACTTTTCCCTATGTGACATTTTCAAACATCATGGGATTTTCCTAACCTGAAGCATGGGGGAAGTTTATTTCCCCTCTGGTTTGGGAAATTTGGGCTAAATGGAAGTCAAGTGGCTTCAGATGGGTGTATCATCAAACCCCAGATACTGCAGGGCCTGAGACAAGTGCCCAGGAATAGGCATAGACACTCCACACTCATCTTCCTCTTACTCTGACTGACAGCAAGCTGTCTCTCATTTTTAAATATATACTGATTTTGCCATTCTGTCTCTGGAAACAGTCTCTCCACAACATCAGCAACCCCTGCACAGTCCCTGCTGTGCTGTGTGAGGTCCCATGGGGCACCAGGCACTGGCAAGAGCCCACCCAAGGCAAAACCCTGTCTCCTGTTTGGGCAGTTCACCCCACTAAGGCACCACCCCTGGGTCCATACCTTCTTTCCAAGCTCTCTTCAGAAAGACTTCTCAACAGGATAACAATTTTCCTTCATAACAGAGTCCCTGGGGTCTTGAGGTGCCCTAATTGAGGTTCCCTTTGAAGGCAGCTCTGCTGTCAGCTGCACTTCTGACCCTGTCATGCCCTGGAGGTCTCTTATCCCAATGTAACCACCAAGAGCTTTGCAGTAGACTCTGTGCCCCTTGCTCCTCTCATCTGTCTGTGCAGGAGGATGTTACCAAACATGTTTCACTCTTCTGGTCGTCCAGTTGCAGCACTCAGGTGCTGATGGTAGCAGAAAGAGCTTCTTATCTGGCCAGTGGCACACTCAGGTAATATTCACACCTAGCAGAGACAAGTCTCTTCACCACTCTCAGAGGTGGCTCCTTTTGTAGAGAAGCTTTCTGGTTTGCTCTCAAATATCTGTTTTCAAAGCAAAGCAAGTTGCCTTGACCTGGAGATTTAGAGTCCCTTTACCTTCTGCAGCAGCCCTTTCCTTTCCTGTTTTGAAGAACTCATCTGAGCTAATAGAGTGGTCACTTTCTTCTTTATCCTGCCCGTGCATCTGCTGGTGTTTGCAGGCTCCTGCCTTCACTGCCTCCCCCAGCCACGGGCCCTTTGCTTTGGGTGCTTATCACAGCCCGTGCAGCATCCAGGTGCTGTGCTGGCTTCATCCCTGCTCTTAGATCTGCTCTCATCTCTGCCACGGGTCACTCTGCTGGTGTCAAGTGTTTTCAGCCGTGTCTGTGAAGGCTCTGTGCTGCTCACCCTTCAAAGGTGTCACTCTGGACAGGGTGACTTCTTCTGCCTGGCAAATTCTAATTGCTTTGCCCGGCACCAGACCTTTCTTGCTGCCTCTGCCTCCCTCTAAGTTGCCTGTTCTCCAGCCACACATCAGTCACCAGCTCTTCTGAGATTTCACTTTCTTTCAGTCCTCTCTGATTAAACCATGTCTTTCTTACATTCCATTTGTTCCCGTGGTGTTCCCACGTGCCTCGGGTTTCTGTGCCACGACTGTTGTAATTAGCTTCCTCAGCCTCAGCCAGCTGAAAGCTACCAGAGAAATCAAATGCTTCAGAGTCAGACAGTGTCAAAAATAAGGCCTTGACACCTGCCTTTTGACTGCAACCCACCACTTACAGTGGCTGTGAGAAAGCTGCTTGGATCTCTCTCCCTGTGCCAGAGGAATCCAGCTCCAAAGGAACTCCAGCATCCTCCCGTGACCAGGCTGCACCCCAGCAGCTGGAGGAGCACATCAAGAGGAGAAACACTCCTGGTCTACAGCAGCACAAGTGACCAGCAAATTTACACCTGGCATGGGGCAGAAATGCCACACCTCCCTCTTCCCCAAGAGGATTCAATGTTTTCCTCTCCAGGCTGAGCTCCAGCAGATGTTTCTCCCAGGTGCATGGCTGGGTACCCTTGGGCAGTGCTTGTAAGCCCTGAATACAGAGCCTTGTGCAGCAGGTCACCCTTCTGCAGGGCTTGGAGAGGCAGATTTTGTCCCTAGGAGGTCCCTGAGAGATCAGGTGTGGAGACCAAACTCAGAGGATCGCTCTGGAGTTGGGATCACACTTGAGGTGTGCCCCAACCTTAGAGAGAGTACAAATCTTGGCTTCTCAGCTTTTCCCAAGCTCCAGAAATCTCCAGCCTGTTTTGGCCTTATACCAGGTGCCTTGGGGTTGCTCCAACCAGGCTGTTTTTGTGGTGCCAAAATCCTACAAAAGATGTTCCCTACAGAGCTGAGGCACATCAGGGTGAAGTGTACCAGGCTCTAACCAACCAAGTAAAAATTGCATCTCCCCTCTTGTCTGGGAAGTTCAGTCTTACACAGCAGACCATCCACACCCCAAGACTTGCCTTGCCTTAAAGCCCAGGCAGCAGATGTGGTAGCCAGGGTACCACCTCTCAAGTTCTTCCACATACACATTACATGGAATGCCCTTGTCCTTGCCCCATAGGTTTGGAAGATCTTCTTACACACTCCCAAAGACACTGTGAGTACTTGACATGCAGCAGAAGAAAGGAGATGAGGACAACCTACATCCAGGACTGGCAGATGTCTTAAAGGCTGGGCTCCAGCCTGGCATCAGGGTCTCCCACATAGGGGACAATCTCCTCAGTGGACATGTTGGAGGATATAAACCTAAACCTGAACTGGAGCAGGAACACTTCTCCTGTCTAAACCAGTTGGATAAGACTTACACATCACCAAGGAAAAGGCTCAGAAATCAGTGGGTGAAGTTAAGGGCTGGGCCAGGGACTCTCTGCATGGCCCTGATGGATCCACTGACCACATGTCCTTCACTGCAGCAGAGCTGATGGCAGCATCTGCTCCGTTATCACCCCAGACAGGGGGAAGGCACTGCAGTGTTCCTGTGCATGGGAACAGCAACAGAGAGCAATCAGCTTTAGGCCAGAGTCAGAACTGTGATTTGTCAGAATTAACATCCCTGGAGCTCTGGGATTATCTTCAATCTGTCCCATTTGGGCACAGAGCTGTTGACTTGCCCACAAAGGCATTCCCTGCTCCAGCAGGTGGGGAGAAAGGACAGGGGCTGCTGGGCTTCTGTGGAGACACCTCTCAGACCTTCCGAGCCTGGGGAAAGCAGAGCAGCACCCCCACAGCTCAGAGCTAAACATTTCCAGGAATCTGAGGTCCCTGGTGAGCAGAGGTGATGTTGGGAGGGGAAAGCAGCACACTGGCTGGGCTGCAGGCTGGTCTCACTGAGGGCTCTGCCGAGCTGTGCTGTGGGTGCCGAGCTCAGCTCACAGCATCCCCATGGGCTCAGCGAGCTGGGGGTGGGAAGGGGGGGGTCGGACAAGTGTTTCAAGCACTGCAGCGAGATGCCGTGGCCCCCCATGGCCCCTTCTCCTGGAACGGGCTGTCAGACCTTCCCTGAACAGCCCTGTCAAGAGCAGCGGGTCCGGCGCAGCCCCCGGGGAAGGACTGACGGACAGGCACCGGGGTGGATGCGGGGGCAGAGCTCCCGGGGTCGGTGCCAGCGCCGTGCCGGGGCTGCGAGCCTGCCCTTGCCGGCCCCAGGGCTTCGGAACCACCGCCCGGGGCTGTCAGCAGCACATCAAGCCGCAGCACGGGCTGGGGCTGATGCCGACAGCCGCCTCTGGACGCTGCTGCGCTCAAATGAAAAGCAAGTCCCACCTGGTCCTGCAGAGGGGGTGAGGTGCCCAGGCACCGGGGTTACTCCCAAACCCATCCATAGTGCCATGCCACCTGCACCCTGTCCTTTGGGTCCTCACACACGGATGCTGAAGGTCCAGCTCAGCACCCACCCACCCTGGGGTTACCCTGGGGTGCTGCTGGCTGCCTGTGCTCGACAGGACAGGGACAGCCCAAGACATCCTTGGGACACCCCAAGACCTGGGAGGCCTTTGTCCTGGAACGGGGCAGGTGTCCAGCTCAGCAATGGGTTTAAACTGAGAGAGGAAGGGGTTAGATTAGATTCCACCACCTCCCCTGCCAAGGGCAGGGACAGCAATGAAAAAGTTAACCCGGGTTTAAACTGAGAGAGGAAAGGGTTAGATTAGATTCCACTACCTCCACTATCCTGGCCTTGGACACTTCCAGGGATGGGGCAGCCACAGCTTCTCTGGGACACCTGTGCCAGGGCCTCCCCACCCTCACAGGGAAGAGTTTCTTCCTAACACCGAATCTAAATCTCTCCCCATTTAGTTTAAAACCATTCGCCCTTGCCCTATCACTGTCTGCCTGTGCAAAAAGGTGCTCTTCCTCTTTTTTTTGTAAGTCCAGCTTATCAAAGCTGCAGCTGCTTTGGGACTTGCAAACAGGGGAGGCTGAGACAGACCCTTCCCATCAGCAACATCATCAGTGGCTGGCACAGGGAAGGTCCTGAGCACCCATGCCAGAGCAGGAAAGCTGGTATTGGTGTAGCTGGCTACTGCAACCAGAGCAGAGCCCAGCAACCCACCCAAAACAGCAGAGAATCAGAATCAGAATAGAATAGAATAGGACGGAATCCAAATTAAAACATATAGAATTAGAATTGAAATAGAAATATTTGAAATAGAATAGAATAGAATAGAATAGAATAGAATAGAATAGAATAGAATAGAATAGAATAGAATAGAATAGAATAGAATAGAATAGAATAGAATAGAATAGAATAGAATAGAATAGTACAGTACAGAGGTGGAAGGGATTCACAAGGATCATGGAAGTCTCCTGGCCCTGCACAGACCACCCTACCTCCCTCTCCAGGAACAAGAAGCTGTCCCAGAGAGGGGGGTCAATACCAAGATTTTCCCTTCTCCTCCCCCTCCCTCGTCCTGTGGATGGCAGTGCAGGGAGAAGAAGGGGAGGGATACCTGGATGCAGTGGAGCATCACGGGCAGGGCTGAGGGCAGCTGCCTGTACCTGTGCCCACAGCTTCTGGTGAGGCCACTGCAGTGGAGCCCGACCTGCAGCAAACTGCACACAGCTGCTCTGCACTGCCAGGCCTCCTGCTGGGCACCAATCTTCATCTCTTTGAAATCCACATTAAAATACATGAGCCACACTCTCTGGCCAGGGCTCCCAGCACTGGATAATTGCTTCTTAAGTGCTTTCTAAATGCAAACTGCATGTCATTCTTACCACCATTGCCACCTCCACTGCACACAGCCTTTGATCTGCTGCATGTCATGACAATATTGCAATTACCCTGTCAGTGTTGGGAAGTGGAGGCACTCCCAGATGGAAAGTACAGGGATGTGCTGGACCCTGGAATCCTGCCCTCCCTATTGATACAGATGAGGGGCTGGCAGGAGTCCTGCACACTGGCCAAGCCCCAGCCTTTTAGTGGATCCAGAAGAGCACTTGGGGGTCACCTCAGCAGTGAGGAGCTCCAGCACAGATCTCTTCAGGTGAGGAGACATTGTGCTGCAGGCTGTGGCTGGCAAGTGCAATGGATCTGGGAGGATTCAATGGAACCCCCTGAGAAGCTTCCTGGCTGTGTGCTCTCCTTCCTCTGCAAGGCATCTGCAAAGTCCACAGGCTTTAAAGCTCAACCAGCTCCCTGACTGTGTATCCTTTTTCCTGAGCCCCCTGAGCCTTAAGTGATGCCGAAGCACAAAAATCATTCACTTCACCCCAAAACCAACTTAAAATGCTGAAGGAGAGAAAGAGGAAAAAAAAAAAAAGGGATAAAAACCCAAACAATGTCATTCTGGACAGGTCCCAGGTGTTGATTTAGAGGCTCTGTTTCCAGAGCTGTCAGCAAACTGAACTGTGATCCACCCACCCCATCCTGGGAGGACTCAGCTCTGAAGGCAGCAGCACTCAGGTCTCCCCAGGGCTCACCCTGAGTTCTCTGCCAGCATCTCCTGGGTGCTGGGGGGCTGCTGGTGGGGACCTGCCCCTGTGACCCTGCTGTCCCCACCACAGCCAGGCCATGGGGCAGGGGAGATGCTTCTCACAGAAGTGAGACTGTGCTGTTTAGCAGAGCGTGGCTTGGGAAACCTTAGGGGGTGCCCTGGGGATGGAGTGAGGAGGAGCAGCTCTGAGGTCTTTTCCTTCCCCACCTGCTCCATCTGGCCCACACAGGGGTGGTGAGGCTGGGACACAGACAGTCCCCAGCAGGGGACATGGATTGGGATGGAAATGCCTTGGAAAGCACCTCCCCGTGGCAGCAGAGCCTTTTGGGCTGTCATGTGAGCAGACCCAGGAAACCACCCCAAAATGATCCTAATGGAGCTCTGTGGGAGCAAAGTGCACCAGGTCACTGTCCACAGCATCACCATCCTGCTGTCACTGTCACCAGGCAGGTTCAGGGGCACAGGGCTGTGCACTGGCTCCTCCACCAGCTTCATGCTGGCTTCCAGTGTTCCCAGTATGCCCTGTGTGCCCAGTAGAGCAGTGCAGCAGGGAGAGGGCATAGGGACCTGGCAGGTCCCTTCTCTGCAGGGATAGGACAGAGCAACTCCTCATCCCATGGGAAGCCCCTGGAGACACATTGTTTTCTGACTCTGGGGAAAGGGAACAGAAGGAATGCACAAAAGATGGTATTAATGCTGCTTTCTGTCCCCATTCACTCTGTGTGGGTAACTCCCTTTTGACTGCTCCAAAATCCTACAGGGATCCTCTGGATATCAATTTTCACATCACACCCACCTCTGAGCCTCTGTGCAGTGCAGCTCCCCCACAGCTGGCTCCTCATCACCCACCACCTTTACTCTGGAGTCCCCAGCAGCATCTCAGGCAGTATTTCCCAATTTCCAGAGCACTGAGTGGCCAGGACTCAGCAGGGGACTGTCTTTGAGTTCACCCCAACTTTCACTCACTGCCTTGAGACGCAACGTGGGGAGGTGGGAATGTGCAGCTGGGATGGGGACACTCCAATCCCTGTGGATGTCTTGGTCACAGAGTCATTTCAGCAGGCATTTGGTGCCCAGCACGGTCTGAGAGCTGCTGCATTTCATACCTGGCTGACTTGTCTGCAATGTGGCAGAGCCCTGTGGCCATCACATGGCCTTTGAGCCACAACCTGCTTGGTGTGACACCAGAGGAAAACACCACACTAGGAGCTGCTGGGCATCTCTGCCATTTTGGGAAGCAGACAGAGCAGATCAGAAGTCCTGCCTTGCTTGATGTTGGCAGGAAGGCGGAGGGACATGGAGCTTTTGCAGGCAGAACCAGTAGAAATGCATTGGTGCTTTGTCCTCTGCTTCCTGCTGCTCTGGATCCCAGGGACAGATCACTTCAACCCTGTAGAAAGCTCTTTCCTGTATCCATTTGCAAGAAGGGCCCTTTCAGCTCCCCAGGCACCTTTTGCTTTGTTGAGGGAGGGTGGTGGATATGTCTCCCCTGTCCCATTCATTATTCTCTCCATCTCACCGTGTTCTCTCTCATTCATCTCTTCTCAAACTAAATAGCTCCTTTCTCCTCTCATCTCATGTGGAAATCGCTCTCCACCCATTATCATTTTCATGATTTCACTTTCTGCTGTATCCTCTGTGATGAGACACCAGGACACAGCAGTTCTCTGTGCATTTCTGGGTCCATGGAACATCTGCCTTCACGCTGGCGTGTCTTGTCTTAATGCATGTGGAAAAACTCATTTCCTCTCTTTTAGTGGCGATGCCATCCCCCGGTGAGAGCTCATTGCTGCTGTTCCCAGGCCCTGTGTTGACTGAGGGGCATTGGAAACACATCATCTTGTTTCCAGCTCCAGATGATCCTCCTCTTAGTTGTTGCATTGGTCTCTTTAATTTCCCTCTTCTCACCCTCTCATGCTGCTGTAAGAAGAAGCACCACGTGTCTCTCTGTGGTTCCTCACCAATTTACCCCTGGATATCAGGAGCGTGGCACCTTGGCCATCCCTTCAGAGGGATACAGCAGCTTGAGACAATTCCAGCTGTGGGTCATGTGTGGTGTGATCCTGTCTCAGCTATCAGAGGGCTGCCAGAATCATGCTGACAGCACCTTTTCCAGGCCAGGCTCGGCTCAGTCTCTCTGTTACACCCAAGAGAGAGGTGCTGGGACCTGTCTCTGCTGCAGGGCAGCACCTCTCCCAACTGGGATGCAGCATCCAGCCCCTCCCAGGTACCACCACAGCTGCTCACAGAGCTGAACAAACACTTGGGCTGGTACACTCCTGATAAGGCCCTTTTTTATTCTGCAAAACAATGTCACACTTCTTATCTGACACAAATCCACAGTGTTGCTCCAGTAGCTCTCCAAAGCAGCAATTTAACCCTGGACATGTTGGTGTGAACTTGGGTAATTACAGCTGGAGCTGCCTCCAGCTCTGCGAGGGCTGCGCGTGTTACAGGTGCTCTGTCTCAGCAAGGTGAGAGGGATTAGAGACATCATCCTCCCAGGAGATGGTAGCTCAGTCCTGGAATATAAATCAGCCTCTTTTGAAGGCTGATATGCCACTTTTCACATGACCCTCAGAGCGTAGTACAGTGCTTTACACCAATGTCCCCAGTGACTGACCAAGGCATTAACAACTGCAGCCAGGCTTTGGGATCTGCCAGTTCATGGCCAAGGGGTTTTTGGATGTGGTCTCCAGATGATCACCAGGTGTCACACACACCCCAAGTCTGACCAACACCACCAGCAGAGCCTGGAATGGTGGGGTTCAGGGTGGCTCCTCCTGCCACCCCCCTACTCCCAGCTAAAATTCAAGGCTGGAAGCACAGGTGAATCCTTCCCACCTTGTCCCGTTCTGGCAGAGCCAGGCCAGCTAAGGAAAGGTCACTGCTACGTGTCCAATGCAGAGAGGGAGTGCCAGCCTTGAGGACAGCCCAGGGACACTCTGCCCTGCCCAAACACTTGCTGGGCTCAGGGAGCCTTTCTGGAGGTCGGACCTTGCAGTGGGGAGTGTCTTGGCACTTCATGGGAGATCAGTGAGCCTGATCCTCCACGAGGTGGGAACAACCTTTGTGCTGTTTGTCCTCAACTGTCCCCGATGCCTGAGCCTGCAACCACACCATGGGCAAGTGCCTGGGCTGGGCACAGAGGGGCAGGGGAACAGATTCTCACCATGGTCCTTGGGGTGAGTGTAAGGGGAAGTGACATCTGTAGTGACATGTGCAGTGGCATCTGCAGTGGCACTGCCCCATTTGGGTCCCACCTTGGGACCAGGGGCACAGGGAGTGGTGTGGAGTTACCCTGGCTCTGCCCCACAGTCCTGTGGCCAGCCAGGCTCTGGCCCCTGGTAGGGACAGTGGGGGACGTGGCCAGGCAGGAATGACCACAGTGGCACGATGACATTTGCAGATCGATCCCAGGAACGCTCTCAAATCCTGACACATCCCACAGTCACCGTCTGGTGGCAGACCTGGCTGCTGGAGAGAAAACCTGCTCATCCCCCAGACTGTGGGAGAGAAATGGGAATTTCCCAGGGTCGAGGACAAAAGGATGTGTAAGGACTGGAGCATCAGCATTGTGCACAGGGCTGGGACAAATTTCAGGTCTGATCTCTCCATGTCTAATGGAAAGAGGAGCCTCCCCACACAGGCTGTTCCACTGCAGCAGGGACAGGCTCAGATGCACGCTGAGGGAGGCATGCAGATGCCAGCATAATTAGCCACAAAATAGACTTTTCAGTATCACACAATGACAAAGGAAAATAAAAAAGCCCTGCGTGCTGATAATTCCTCAGTGCGCCTCGGTGACAAGGAACTGGGACAGACCTGAGCTTCCACTGAGCCAGAGGAAAAGGTATTTTTAAAAAGCAGATTATCTGGTTAAACAGAGGGCAGGGGGCTGAGCCAGGAGATAATGGGGGTGTCTGTGACAGCTTTATTAGGAAGTGCCTAACGTCAAAGTGATTTCACGGAGGCTCTCAGAGCAGAGGCTGACTGGGAGCTGGATCTGCTCCGGGGAGCCTCAGCAGCACTGTCACCCGGGCTTAGACAGCAACTGACCCCGGCTCAGTGCAGCAGGGGACAATAGGAGAGGCAGCCATGTGGGTCACCACCTGCACGTCCTCCTGGGGTGCCACCTCAGGGGTGCGATGGGCGAGCGCTGTATCCTTGAGCTGTCGTCAGCAGGAGTAGCTGTGCCAAGCTGGAAGAGGGGAATGCTCAGAAGCACAGGCAGTGCCACTGCCTGCACTGTCAGCACCAGCAGTCCCAGCCCAAACACCTCCCAGGCTCAGCAGGCACAGAATACAACCCTTCCTTGGCCTTGCAGCTGCCAACCAGGACACTCTCACTTGTCTTTTCGCAGAGTTTCCTCGCTGCTCATGTCTTGGTCCTTGCTGTGTCATCTTCTCACACGGTGCAAGGACCCCACAAAGCTGGCAGGGCAGTCAGTCCCAGCCAAGGATGGTTCTCAAGGTGGTTGGCACTGACCAGGCTCCCCAGGGCAGTGGCCACAGCCCCAGGGCTGCCAGAGGTCAAGGAGTGTTCGGACAATTCTCTCAGGCACATGGTGGGATGGTTGGAGTGTCTTGTGCAGGGCCAGGAGTTGGACCCAGTGATCCCTGTGGGACACTTCCAGCTCGGGATATTACACGATTCTTTGATTCTCATCACATCTCCAGAGCCTTCTGCATCCAGGGCCTGCAGAGAGATACCATCTCCAGCTCTTGGGGTGCTTGTGCCCACCCTGGCAGCACAACATATCCCACAGGAGCACCTCCTGGCACTGACCCCTGCAGAGCTGGGCTCCCAGAGATTTGGGAGTGCACAGCTCTGGAATGCAAGAGCAGTACATGGGATGGGGCACATCCAGGCTCTTCTGTCAGGGCAGAGACCTGGCATCAGGGTGTCATCAGTGTGCACTGGCAGGATGCTCACCACTAAAAAACCCATACTGGGACCAAACCATTCCTGGGGACCAGCGAGCAACGCAGGGGACTAGAGAGCAACAAGGCTTTGCTAGTGTGACTCCTGGCCTAGGTCTCTGGAGCAGCTGTAATCAGGAACAGGGGCACTTGAACCAGTCTCTAATCCCAGATTTTACATGAGCTGAGCAGGTCCTGAGCAGCTTGCCTGGGGCTTACAGTGGGATTGACAGCTGCTCTCACACTGCCCAGAGCAGCCCGAGCAGACCCGAGTGGCTCCTGTCATCCGGGCCAGGGCTTCCCTGGGAGAGGAGGGCAAGCCTGGATGCTGGGCCTGGCCTTGAATGTGCCCAGCCATGGCTCTGACCACGAGCATCAGACACAGGATGTAAATCTGGGTCTCTGGGAACAAAAGGCTGCGGCGCCTCTGCCCCCAAAGCTGCCAGCTCAGCGTGAGAGGACTCCCCAGGGCTCAGGGGAGCCAGCAATGAAGCTGTGTCTGACAAGGGAAGCTAAAGATGTAAGAGGCAGCATGAAATCACGGGTGACAACCATAACAGGGGCAGCTCCAGACGTGAGAGGAGGAGCAGGAACTGTGCTGCATCCACCCGGGAGGCTCGGCTGCCTTTGTAGGGAGCGGTGCTTGTGGTGGTGGGGTGGAGGATTGACAGAGGAGGAGATGGAGACAGACCCTGCATTGGCCCCACTGCTCAGTGGTTCCCTGTTCCCTGTCTCACCAGTACAGGGACAGGGTGACATGTTGTCCCAGTCTGGCCATGACTCCAGCTGCTGGAGCTTTCTGCCTCGTGCTGCAGCCCCAAGTGAAATAAAAAAAGGTTCTTCCCCCAGAGGGTGGTTGGCACTGCCCAGGCTCCCCAGGGCAGTGGGCACAGCCCCAAGGCTGCCAGAGCTCAAGGAGCATTTGGATGATCCTCTGGGGCACATGATGTGACTCTTGGGGATGGGCCTGTGCAGAGCTAAAGGCTTGGACCCGATGACCCTTGTGTGTCCCTTCCAGCTCAGCACATTCCGTGCTTCTGTGTGATTCTGTGATTCTGTGAAATGTTTTGAACATAACTGATTGAAGCACCCAGGGTGCAGGATGCCATGGGGGGCAGCTGCTGGCAGATGAACCCAAAACCTGCCTGCCATCTTCCCCTGCTTCTCACCTTGACCAGGCTGCCGGGCTGGACACACAACTGGGACAGAAAACAATCACTAATTCCCCTGTGAAAGCATTTCTGTGCCATTACCAGTTTAACCCGGACTGCCCGAGCCAGTGCACCATCTTGTCCAACCCCTGGAGCTGCTGAGCNTTGAACACAACTGATTGCAGCACCCAGGGTGCAGGATGCCAGGGGGGCAGCTGCTGGCAGATGAACCCAAAACCTGCCTGCCATCTTCCCCTGCTTCTCACCTTGACCAGGCTGCCGGGCTGGACACACAACTGGGACAGAAAACAATCACTAATTCCCCTGTGAAAGCATTTCTGTGCCATTACCAGTTTAACCCGGACTGCCCAAGCCAGTGCACCATCTTGTCCAACCCCTGGAGCTGCTGAGCAAACTACCTGTGTGGGCAGGGATGTCACCTGTGCTGGGATGCTGCCTGTGGGGGCAGGAATGCTGCCCAGCCACCCTCATTGCCCCCTCCCACCCCTCAGCTCCTCACTTCCCCTCTGTGCACCTCTGCACAAGGGCACCAGAATTTAGCCACCCTCTCTTTCAACTTTTCCCCTCTCTCCTTTCCCCCCCTCTGTAACAAATCAGTGAAAAGAGGGAAGAGAAGAGGCTCCAATGACAGATGGAGCTGGTGCTATCATCTCTCTTAACTGTCACCGAGAAAATCACACGGCAGCCACTGAAATTCAAATTAGAGTTTTGCTGAAGCTGCTAAAACTCATCAAAAGATATCTTTGAAGTCCACTGGCAGGCTGGTCATTTCTTTTAAATTAGTCCCTGTTGAAAATGAAATTGCAGGGAGTTGGTGTATTAGCATATTGGAGTGCGAGAGACAGCATAATGCTGCCTTTCCAGAGAGCAGAGGCAGTTTGCTCCCACACAAAGCCCACACTCAAACTGAGCTCTCACTGCATTAGTTTAAATGAACGAGTCATTTCAAAGCTCCCATTAAGGGGGCTGGTCTGGTGCTCGCAGGGAAGGCAGCAAAGGCAGGTCAGTGCTGTCCCTGAGCCTGTGCCCTCGGAGCCAACAGCACCGTGGTCTCCTCAGCAGAGCCAGCTTGGTGAGGAGGGCACAGGGCTCCTCTGCACTCCTGTTCCCAGAGCTGAGGTGATGTTCAGGACATGCAGCTCATCACAGCCCTGGGGGGATGCAGAGCCAGGATCAATCTCACAAAAGCAGGGACAGTCCCCTCCCCAGGCTTTTTACGTGCTGTGTTTTATTCCAGCGCCTTGCAGACAGACTGGAGGCAGCATCCTGCTGTCCCAGAGGTTGCTGAGTCCCAGGGAAGGGCCCTGGAGATCCCCAGACCATCCCTGGAAAGCTGCCACAGTGCCAGCAGAAGCCCTGGACCAACCACCCCTGAGTATTTGGCAGTGAAAAAGAGGATCAATTCCAGCAGCTGCTTCTCCTCAGCTGAACCCCAAGTACCTTGAATCCCAAAGCCTCCTGCTGGAGGTATTCACAGCTCTTGTGAGCCAGAGTGTGGTGGGACTAAGGGAAACCCCCTGAGACACTGGAAATCAGTGACTGGTCACAGTGGGGTGGTAACCAGTTGCCCCAAGAACAGCTGCAGCATCAGCCATTAGTGGGTGCTTTCAACACAGACAAAATCGGGCTGACATCCCTCTCCAGCTCAGTCCAACCAGGCATTTGCCCAGAATTACTGTCTCTTAGGATGAGTAGCAGCCCCCTTCTCACCTCTCAGGCTTTGCACTGCACCACCCTACCCTCTCCTGGGGAGGCTGAGCATAACATTCCTGCTCCCCAGGAGGCACTCAGACACTTCTCCCTCTTCCCCCAGCCCCACAAGCAGTTTCCTCTGCCTGCCCTGAGTCTCTCAGCAGAGCTTTCCCTGTCAGCCCGAATCCTCGAGCAGACAGCTGCTGTTGGATAGAGTTGTTTCTTTCATTCCCGAGCTGATGTGATGGGATTTAGAGTGGCACAAGTCACACTCCTGCATCCTGACACAGAATGTCTTTGAGCCAAGAGCTATCAGCTGCAGATTTCACAGGGCTCTGAGAGGGGTTGGGAGCGGGTCAGAGGTGGGAAGTGTGGCAAATTCCCCGCTGAACTGCAGGAGAAGGCAGAGCAGAACTTGCCCCAGAGCAAGTAACCTGTGACATTTTCCTGGGCTGATGCAAATTGCACCAACCCAGGTGGAGAGCTGAGCTCCTGACGCTGCCAGCACACGTGGCACGGGCTGAGCAGAGGCTTTTGCTGAGGGTTTTGTCAGGAAGGTCAAATTTTATTTTGTGCCTATCTTGAAGGAACCTCTGGCTCCAGGGCGGAGCTCTCCAAGCTCCTCACTGGGATTTTCCCCTGATTTCTGAGGAGGCACAGATCCAATCTAGCAAACACACCAGCAGGGTGCATAGTGAGAAGGCTTTTCTCCACCACCTGCGTTAGTTCCTGGTATTTAACTGCATTTCCCAGCCTTGGTCAGGCCCCATATCAAAGTGTTGGATGGGGTGGGGATGCTCTGGAGGTCGTGTGCTGTGTGGAGTCCAGCACCACAACTTCTCAAGCAGGAGCAGCAAGCAGGGAAGCCAATTCCAGGGTTAGGAGCATGTGTTTCTGCCATGCAGCCCCCAAATCCCCTGTGAGGGAGGAGGTTTGAAACAGCAACTGCAGTTTGCCAAGGGCCACCAGCCTCCAGCTTGGAAAAAGCAGTGCCCAGGGATCACTGGGCACATCCACCACTGTTGTTTTTCATAGTATCACAGAATCATGGAATCATGTAGTATCCTGAGCTGGAAGGGACCCACAAGGATCAACTCCTGGCACAAGACACCCCAGCAACCCCCCCCATCCCTGAGAGTGTTGCCCAAACCCTCCTGGAGCTCTGGCAGCCTTGGAGCTGTGACCACTGCCCTGGGGAGCCTGTTCAGTGCCCAACCACCCTCTGGGGGAAGAACCTTTCCTGACACCCAGCCCAGACCTCCCAAGCTTTGGCAAGCAGGTGACCAGCTGATCTGCAACTGGGGGATCACATCCCAGTCACCTCAAGCCTTAGCTGGAAGTTCAAACCTCTGATCTTGGTTTTCAAGGTCTCACCTCATCCCCTTGCATTCCCCCAGAAATCCTGTCACTTGGCTGCCAGCAGCCTGGATGGGAAAGCAGTAGGATGCCCAGAAAGCCATGCCAGAAACAAAACTCCTTGCAGCTCTGGGCTGTTAATTGCCATCTCTCTAAGATGATGCCAGAGGCTGCAACTGCTTTGCTCTTCCCCAGCATCTCACCATCCTTCCACGGGCACCAGCAGTGCCAGCTAGAGTGTGCCTGGGGCAAGGGCAGCAGCATCCTGCCCAGCTGGGGCAGACACCTCCATCACTCACCCAAGCACCAAAACACACCAGGCACAGACACCAAAAGCTGCTGAGCTCCATATTGCTGCCCCTGGAACAGCTCTGAGGGGAGGAGGCAGTGCAGGGCCTCTGTTCCTGCAGCAGACACACAAGGATTGCTCCTTTCAGCTGCTCCATGCGACNTCCATCACTCACCCAAGCACCAAAACACACCAGGCACAGACACCAAAAGCTGCTGAGCTCCATATTGCTGCCCCTGGAACAGCTCTGAGGGGAGGAGGCAGTGCAGGGCCTCTGTTCCTGCAGCAGACACACAAGGATTGCTCCTTTCAGCTGCTCCATGCGACAGGAGGAGCAGCTGGTGCCTCCTCTGATCCATCCCTGCCCTCCTGTCTTGGCAAGCACAGCCCAGCCATGCAGGCACAGCATTAACTGGGGAGGAGAGAGGACGGCAGACAAGGGCAGAGCCCGGAGTCATCACCTCCTCCTTGTGAGTGCCACCTCCTCCTTGTGAGTGCCACTTCCTCTTAGTGAGAAAGGCTTTAATTGTCACCATTTTCTGCTGTAACTACCCAGAGGTGACACACACTCAGCACTACTTGTGTTGCCAGCCCAAGGCTGGGGAGGTTTCCTGCACATGGGTGTTGCAAGAGCAAACAGGATCCCACCAGCCTGAGGGCCAGCTCCACATAAATCCCCTTTTGCTGAGCCCAGGGAGCCTTGAGTGCCATGGGAGACCCTTCTCGGGGTGTTTCCTCAGGATGTGAAAAGACCCTAAGGAGCACAAGATCCTGTGGGATCACAGGGAAAAGTGAGCTGGAGGAGGGGAGTGGGAAATTCATGTCCCAGGCACGGACAAGTGTCAGTCCAGGGATGAGCATGATGGCACAACATCCCACAGGGCTCTCATCTGGAAGTGATCTTGAGACTTCTGCTTGTGTTACCAGAAAAGATCCTCTTGGTAAGCTCAAAAAGCAGGAAATTGATGTAAAACCTCACTGGAAGACTGCATGAATGGGAAGGGGATTTATTTAATGCCATTTCCAAGATGAACCCAGCACCCAGCAGTGTCCAAGTGTTCTGAGCAGAATCCCTAGTGTACAACAGAGGGGACACAGGATGACAATGTCCCATCCTGGGCAGTAGTGACAACAAAGTGGCTTTAACACCCTTTGGGAAGCAGTGGTGGTTACAGGGTGATCTCTCACCTTGGGGTCTTGCTTACTTCACCCTCACAGACCATGGGCCAAGTTCCCCATTGCACTGGTGTTTGTGTCCTCATTTTCCATGTCCACAGCCACAGCTTTCCTTCTGGAGGTCTTTCCCAACTAACCCCTCTGGGGCAGGTTGTTCCCAGGGCAGGGCACAAAGCCTGGGTTTGCAGGATGAGTATAGAGGGAGAATTCCAGGGGAATTTTGAATGGGAATCGTAAAGCTCACCCAGTGCCAC
>VYXB01006204.1:6327-30005 GCA_013397135.1 Pachyramphus minor
GTGCCAGCACAGGGCTGGGCACTGCCCTGGGGCTGTGACACACCAGGCCTGGTCCAAGCCAGGTGCCTTCTTGGCCACCTGGGCCCACAGGTGAAGTGTCACCCCGTTCAGGTTTGGCATCATTCTTTCTGAATTTATTAAAGATATCTCAAAAGCAAATTGGTGTTTGTTTAATCCACCCTCACTCAGCATGTTTATATTTTGATGTTGAAAATAGACTGATTTCTTATGAGTTCTTTGCATATTCACAGCACAATCAGTTTGGACTCCTGTTCATCCTCTGCTGATCCATCTTTATTATCAGCTCATGTGTAGGGCAAGTGCCCTTGTTGTGCTTTTGTTGTTTACAATTTTACACATCACTTCCTTACTTTGAAAATCTTTCATTTTGCATTCTGTGGACAGCCTGAACTTTAAATGTTTTAGTATCTGTGGCTCCTCAGGTGGGAGTTTTATTAGTCACAGGTGCTTTGCTGTAACTACCTGTTTCTGTGGGTGGAAATAAATAAAGCTTGTTTTAACTGATCCTTTAAGTAATCCACCTGGAGTTTGGGAAGGGTCAAGATTCTCTTGGGTTCACTGGGACAGGTGAGAGCAGCAAGAAAAGAGCACGAGCTGAGTAAGAGGAGACATCAAAACTCAGTTTACATGAGTGGGAGTTGGTTCTTTCTGAGTGGTAACAGGGTGGGTGAGAAGCATAAGAATTCAAATCAAGCATTCAGAAGGGATTTCTACCACTGCTGGATGACACACTCTGTGCAGAAAGTTCTTACTGAACTATTTTATCCTGCTCATTTAAAAAGCTGAGCACTTTATCATGACTTATATTAATAGAACTGCATCACCTTCAGAGGGATGTGGTAATTACAACTAACTCAGTCTGAAATATCCCTAAAATGAAACAAAATTCCTTGGTTATTCTTTAAGAGGCTGTTAGGAGAGCTGCTGGTTTGGAGGTCTTTTCTCACTCAAAGAAAACACTTCCAACTTTCTGTTGGAAGCTTGGGAATCTCTGGGTTCTGTGGCTCAGGGAGCCTGTGGAGCTTGTTGGCAAAAGCTGCTGAGAATGCCAAGAATTTAGAAGAGCTCAGAAGGTGCTTAGAGAAATTCAAAGAAATAACCATGAAAAGCTGTTAAACAATTACTACAAATTCTCATTTAGTGCAGATAACTGTGAATGAGACATCTATGAGGAATTTCCATGGTGCACTTACCCTGTTACACTGGGAAATATCTAAAGCATCGTTAAAGAAAGGGATCCAGATGTGTTCTTGGTCAGATCTGGCCTGGATGTTCTTAGATTTATATGGAATACTGAGCCTCTTGCATTTCAGTTGGTATTTACCAAGGGTTTGCCTTTGTGTGTGTTCCAGGTGATTGGTATTAATTTCTAGAACATCTCTTGGACTTTTTCTGTAGGTTGGACTTTCCTGAACATTTGCAATATAAACGTAAAAAGACAATTCAAAAGGCAGCTCTTGCTAAAACAAATATTATTAATTCCCATGTTTTAAGTGCTTTCAGTTGCTTCAGTATTAAGTGCAGAGAGTAGTGGAGAGAAAGGGAGAAGGAGGGAATGTCAGGTGTTGTGGGAACTTAAGGGCTTTCTAGGCCAAAGCTGATTCCTTCACTTGTGCCCAAACTCCTTTTGGGCATGGACTGATCTCTAGACCTTCTGGTAAAGCATGAGATGCTCCATCCATGACCAGCCAACTAAATTCCTTCCAAACCTGGACTGAGCATCTCAGCTGTGCTACCCTGGGCCAGGGAAGGAGACCAGAACTTTAATATGAGTCTCCTGATGAACTGGAATAACCAAACTCAGTCCATTGCCTTCCATGTGACTCCCAAAAAGTCCTTGATGGTCAGATGAATTGATACAACCTCCTGGTCTCCCACTGGAAACATTTCCAACATTGTCAATATTTATTTTGCAGTTTCTAAGCTGTCTTGGCCTAGGTTGTGACTGTGAGGCCAAAGCTTTAAACTCAGTGTGTGAACATTTACTGTGGTGGTTTTGAGGAACATTTAATATGTTTTTTAGGTTATAACTCAGAGCTTGGTGATCAGTTCTGTATTGTCTGACATGAGAAAAATGAGAATACCACAGCAGGGTTTGGTTCTCTGTCGTGCCCCGGGCCTGCAAAGTGAATTGGGTAGTTCTGAAATAAATGTTTTATCCTCATTGGGAATTCTGGTGAAATTTTGGTACAATCTCAAAGGCTTGTTTGTTGTCACTGTATTGGTTTACTAAGAAATGTAAATTAGGAAAGAAGGGTCAGGGGGGACTTTATTGTGGCCTTCCAGAGCCTAAAGGGGCTCCAAGAGAGCTGGAGAGGGACTTGAGATAAGGGCTGGAGGGACAGGACACAGGGAATGGATTCCCACTACCAGAGGGCAGGGAGAGATGGGAGATTGGGAAGGGATTGCTGGCTGGGAGGGTGGGGAGGTCCTGGCACAGGTTGCCCAGAGAAGCTGTGGTTGCCCCTGGATCCCTGGAGTTGTCCAAGGCCAGGTTGGACAGGGCTTGGAGCAACCTGGGCTAGTGGAAGGTGTCCCTGCCTGTGGTGGGGGGTTGGAATCATAAGATCTTTGAGGTTCCTTCCAACCCAAACCATCCTATGATTCTATAATTTTATGATCTTTCTCAAGTTAAGTGAATGTTTGAAATCCTCGAATTAGAATTTTCTTGTCATGACACAGGACTCAAATAACTGAAGTTAATAAACTAAATTTCACTAAAATCAGAGGGAAAAGCAAACTTAGTAAATGAAAAATGATAAATTCACAGAGGAAACCGATTTTTGATTTCAAATGGCGAGATGAACTCAGAGAAGAAGTAGAGAGACAGGTATTAAAAAAATGTATTTAAAAATTTGCTCAAGTGTCATTTGGATAATCATAATCCAAGAAACAATCTTAAAAACTCCCCATAACCTTTCAAGGCAGAATTTTTAATTAGAGGGGATGCCACTTTTCCAGTTTGTGGTGTCTGAACTATTAATTCCCTGGTGTGAATGTGTGGTAAATATTTCCTGTGAGCACTTCTTATAAGTCACTGGAGTTACAAGTTTAAAAGAATTAAAGAGAGGAATAATCTGGGAGACATTTCAAGTGCTGTACAAAAAAAATAAAAAAGGGAGAGAATGCAAACTCATCTTATTGCCCACATGACTTAATAAACCAGCAAATGAAGTGCTCACACAGCCAGAGGGAAAATTGTGACATCACTTGTTCCCTGAGAAATGGGAATTTCAACCATAATTAACCCAGCACTGGGACACTGGTGACAATGGTATTGATTAACTAATCAATGATAACTAACTCCACACCTCTAAATTACATAGTTTAAAACACAACCCATTATATCAATGGAAACAAAGCAATTAAAGGGCTTTAAACGCACACAACTAATCAGGGATTTAATACATGCTAATTGTGACCAAAATTCCAATTAAAGTGTGGATATATTACATCATGTTCAGGAATGGAAGAGATGTGTCACGTTCATCATGATCATTTCAAGTCATTGATAATATCATTATTGAGAAATAATGTTAATTTGCTGTCATTTGTGAACAGGTTACAGATATGGAATTAATAAAAGTTAAATATAACTATATGTGTCAATATATGTGTATATATATTTATATTTATTGATATATGTATTTATTAAATTTATTAATATATTTTTATATATGCCCAGAGAAGCTGTGGCNTGATTAATTATATATATATTTATATAACATATATGTAATGCCTGGCTTAGTGTGTCCCAATTCAAGCAGTCCCAAGGTGATACTGCCAAATCTACCCCTTTTGTTTTTAAATAGTGTGGTTTCTCTCATCTTTTAGAAGGTACAGTTGAATATTTCAATGTTCTTTAATAAAACATAAATGCTAGAGAGGTTTTGGTGGTGACTGGTAAACATCTGACAGCAGGATAAATGTGTTTTTGTGTAGGATCTGTGAGTAAAGTAAGATTTGTGTGCTGAATTATTATTTGTGGAGTGCTAGCAAATCATAATTTTCCCTTTGGAAGATAGTTGGATAATAACAAGGATTTGTATCAGTGTCCCTATTGTTGCTTTCCTTTTTATTTTACCTGTAAACTGGGGAGAATGTCTTTAGGTAGACAAAAGCTTGTTAAGTGTGTGGCTCTCAAAAATAAATGGGAATTGAACACTTGGCAAATCTCTTTGTGCTGTGATTAGTGTAAAAATGAATAGTAACAGAATAATACCAGGAATAGGTGGGGGAAGAATTGCCAAGAATCTGAAGTGAGATAAAACTGCTCGTTAGGGATTGGGTTCGGCTCAGAGTTAAAACACCTGAATTTGGAGGTGTTTAAAAGCAGTTTTGTGCCAGCTCTGGTCACAGTCACTGTTGGTGGCACCCCCAGAGCTGCCCTGGAGTAAAATTTGTGGCTTTGTGGGGAAGGTGCCCGTGGGCAGGAGGTGCTTTCACTGCCTGTGCTGGGTTTGTATGGGGGAGAAACCAGGAGGTGGAAACAACTGTGCAACTGCTCAGTTTTTCTGTCTCGTTAACAAATTCAATTTGAAGAAGTTGTGGAAGGGCTCGGAACAACCTGGAATAGTGGGAAGTGTCCCTGCCCGTGGCTGGGGGTGGAATGAGATGATCTTCAAGGTCCCTTCCAACCCAAAATTTTATGTGACTCTATCTATGGCATAATGTAAAATTTTCCTGTTGAAAACAAAGGAAACTGGGTAAAACAAGTCCTTTGGTTTTAAATCAGGTGTATCCATTTGGGACACCTCTAGGAAGGCATAAAGCAAGAAGAAGCTGAACTTTATCCAAGAGTTTTGGGACACTGGTGCTCTCAGCAAATGTGAAGAAATCCTACTTTGAGCCCTTCCTGTGCCTACCAGGATTTTAAGTGATCTTTGCTTTCTAAGAGATTCCCTTGATCAACAAGCAGTGAAAAAACCACATTTTTTAAAGTAATCCCTTTGAACTTCAATGGGTGGACTTGATGATCTCAGAGGTCTTTTCCAACCTAAATGATTCATTGATTCTCTGAGGTTTTATCCATTTAATAAATAAGTAAAATTCGCTGTATCAGGGCAGCAAACCCAAGCATCCCATTTCCAAAGGACATCCAAGTGTCCTAAATTGTGGCTTTGAGTTATTCTTAATCCCTTGCAACTGCAGTTTGCTGGTAGAAGAGATTATCACTTGATGATCTAAACCAGGTTTGTCAGTGAGTGCACTCATGGGATTTGCTGGTAAATCCTTAAGAACCTGGAAAAAAGCAGGAAAAAGGGTTGAGGTGTTAAAGATTCACAGAAAGGTGAAACGGCAGCTGACTGCACATAAACTGTGAGGTGTAAAGAAAATATATAAAATGCTGGAAATTGTCTTGCAAAACGATATTGTGATTTTGTGGGCTGGAAATAGGGGAAATGAGGAATTTCATAGATCAGCAATGTGATCCTGTTAGAAACGTCAAATAAGGTGGTTATTCTGCCCTGTTTGCCTGGTTTGAGTGCTGGGTTCTATTTTGGACATTCCTTTAAAAATAGCACAAACCAAACCAGGTTGATTCTGTACAGAAACAATCAATACGTTGAATTTTGCAGAATAAAATTAAGGTGTAGTTTTCAGTAGGATCCAAAGTGTTTCCCCTGAATAAATAAGTAAATACAGGTGCAGGCTGGGGGATCACAATCCAGAAAGAAGGGAACTTTTCCACTCAGTTAATAACAAAGCAGCAGATACAGCACTACCCATTTTTTGTTGGAAATCCTGAACAGTCCTAAGGATCATTTGGGGAGATCAAGTTTAATTTTCCATGTTGGTTTTGGGTTTCTTTCTATCCCAAGTAGCTGTGGCTGAGCAAGGCCCACCAGGAACACGCTGCCAGGAGAGGAACAAATACTAATGTAGGTAAAGGTTTCCTCTGCACTTTGAAGACTGGCAGGGGGAGAAAATGATCTCTACAGAACTGGAGATAATAAGATTAAAAATAATGACCTGATATTTTTACCTGGAGCATGAGGTTCATCGGATGAAGATTCTTTGAACGAGCAGGTTCTTTCTGGACTTCATTCTGCAGGTTGTGCCTGCTCAAAGCTTCCTTTTTTAGTGTTGGGTTGAGCAAACTGAGAGTCAAGGATGTTTTTAGCAGCCCCTGGTCCTCTGTGAGACCTCCAGCTCTGAGGTCTCCAATGGAAGAATGACATGGAGGTGCTGGAACAAATCCCAGGAAGGCCATGGAGATGCTCTGAGGGGTGGAGCCAGGCTGGGAGAGCTGGAGGTGTTCACCTGGAGAAGAGAAGGCTCCAAGGAGACCTTAAAGCCCCTTCCAGTGCCTAAAGAGGCTCCAGGAGAGCTGGAGAGGGACTTGGGACAAGGGATGGAGGGACAGGACACAGGGAATGGTTTCCCAGTGCCAGAGGGCAGGGTTGGATGGGATATGATTTTTCTTGCCCTAAAGAAAGACATTCACAGAGAAAGTTTGCTGAAAAGAAAATGTTGAATCCAAACACATTCTGAAGCTCAGTCGTGTTACAGGACTTTTGTTCCCCATTTCAGTTTTTCAAGGGAAAAAGAGCAACCCTTGAGCCCCTTCATGTAGGAGAGGACAGTGGTGACCTTTGACAGCCAATCCACCAGCAAGTGCCCTTTAATGATAAATTCTGGAGCTTGAAACTTGAGGTTATGATTTTTCTGCCATGGAAAGTTCCAGGAAGAAGTAATTTTATTTTTTTTTTTGGAAAAGTAATCACTGGAGAAAGAGAAATAAATAAACCAGTGGATATTCTAAGGATGTCTTTGCAAAATTGAAATTATACTGGTCCTCAGTGATGAGGTTAAATGCTTATTTACAAGGTTATGCAGAATACAAGAAGAGAAGGAAGAGGTTTTTCTTTTTTTTTAATGTTTATGGAAATGCAATTCTAAACTCTCCTGGGTGAGAAAGAAAGGTCTGGAGATGTTTCCTATGAGCACAACCCAAGGGTCACACAGCCATTTTCAGATAATACCTTTTATTTACCCCCTGGAGGCTGAAGAACCTGGAAAACTTGGAAACTGTAATCAGATCCCGAGAACCAGGGAACAAACACTGAAATATTGAAATAAGTGTTCTTTTCTTTCTTCCCCAAGAGTGAACTGAAGTAGCTCTTCTATGGAAATGTCTTTTTATTCCTTGTAACTAGTCACATATAAATATAAATTGTCTCAGGAGGGACAGGTTGTGGAAGGATTGTCAGAAGGAGGCAGATTTCTGCTCTGCACCATTAGATGTCAAAATAAATCCACAAAATAGCCCAGATTGTTTGAGGGGACACTCTCGTTGATGCATTGATCGTGGTACATTGATCGTGGTACTTTCAGTCGTATATTGATGATAAGATTGATCAAACTCCATGATAGGAGAGGTCTTTTCCAAATGAAATGATTCTACGTTTTTATGATTCCATACGCAAATTATCCCATTTGGAGAAGATTGGCAAATTTTTGATATAGAAAGCAGCATCCTTTCAGTTGAGTTTTTTTACTTTTTCCTCTGAATTTTTTTGACGTTTTCCACTGAGTTTTTTCCATTTCCTCATCGTTGAACAAAGTTGCCCTTTGGTGTAAACAGCGAAAGAAGCTGGGAGTGCATAACTAGGAAATGGATCTGTGGAAACCAACAGGTGATCCATGAAATTTTCTCATGGAAATATATATATAAAAAATTGCAAATACAGGATTTAGAAGAATCTAGAAGTTCTAGAAGAACTAGAAGTATCACTGGGTAAAGAGAGTTCATTTGGGAAAGGAAAATGGAACTGGACTATTGGGAACAATGGAAAGGTTCAAGGCCAGGTTGGATGGGGCTTGGATCAACCTGGGATAGTGGAAGGTGTCCCTGCCCATGGCAGGGGTTGGACTGGATGAGCTTTAGTGTCTCTTCAACCCAAACCATTCCATGGTTTGATGATTTTTCATCAAACGTCCGATACCACCGTCATAATCAAATTGTGACCGGTTCTTGAAGTAAACAGAAATTAATCAGCTCATTTAAACACCTGAGGTTACAGTAAAGTATTTTTGACTGGATTTGCTTTTCATCTTGTGAAGATACTGTAAAATTCTGAGTGTTGTGTTGCTCTCTTGGTGCTCCGGGAGCATTTCCAGAAGGGCAGCGTTGCTTGGATGGTGTGATCACTACAGTGTCCTCAAAGGTCTTTCATGTTGTGTGCAAGTCATGCAGTAAATCCTTAATTTTTGAGATCCCCTCAGAGGGATTTAAACAGGTGGACAACTCTAGTTTTATTTGGTTTATTGTCTCAGGTTTCTGCTAGATCTGCAAAAGCACAGAGGTCCTGCGCATCTGGGGGATCTCCCCCAGGTCAGAGAAACATCTTAGAAGAAGGAGAAACATGAACTGGCCACACACACAATCCCAGCTTGAGTAGATCCCAAACTTCCAAGGTCTTTTTAGTTGTTTTAAACAATGGATTCAGTTTTTTAAAGGAGCAATGCAGCTTGTTTCTTAGAAAATAACCTTAAAGCAGGGGTCAAACTGCCACATTAATTACCTGGAGGTCATTTGGAGAAAATTACCATCCAATGTGTTGAAAAAGGTTTTATATTCTCCCAGAAATGATGATCAGCTGTTTCTATAGAAACTGCAACAAAAAGCTCTTTAATGGAGGTTTACAAAAGCTTGAATGTCCTGAAGTCTCCAAACATCCAAGGGAAAAGCACACGGGGTGATTCCATCCCTGCTGCATTACTGATTTCACCAGAGTTACATCAGGCATGGCTTGAGTCTCCAACAATTACAGTTTTATAGGATCCAGGGATAAAAAGGATAAGATAATATTGGAATTGTAACTCAGGTGGTTGGACATGTGCACTGGCAAAGTGTCAACCCGATGGAACAGAGCAAATCTTGGAGGGAGAGAACTGTTTAAAAATGAACATTATTTCAATCTTTACAACACTCTGGATTGGATTTTCCCATTTCCATATTCCATTAACTTCGTGCTCAGGCTGGAGTGAGGCTGAACACTCATGTTTTACACAGGCTTAACTTTAAGCTTGTGAATAATAATATCAACTTCAATGCAGAAAGATAAGAAAATGCTTAAGTGCTTCCCTGGCTTGGAGCCAGGATTGCTCAGCTCCCAGGGAGAACGTGCCCAGTATCAGTGATTAATAATAATGAAAGGGAGAATTTGCATTTGCTTAGATAGTTTATTGATAACTTTTCCAAGAGGAATATTCCTTTTTATCTTCCATGCCCAGTTTCTTCACTGTGAAACATTTTCAGGAGCTGTTCACTCTCTTGTGGTTGAGAGGAATCATCAACACGAACCTTGCAAAAAGAGGAATAATGGGATGGTTCAGTTCAAAGTGCACTCAGGGTTGTCAGCAGGATTTTGGGAGGATTCAAAATGTTGCTGCTTTGCTGACAAACCTGTCACAAAAGATCTTGGAAACTCAGTAACAGTCCTAGAGAAAAAATGTGTGGGGAGTTCTGGTGAAGGAAAGACCATTACAGAATTTAATGGAAGTGATAGAAAGACCCTTATAGATGTATAGATATTATAGATCTATTGATATTATAGGTATATAAATATTGGTTCTGGATGATTTTTCTGCTGAGACTTTTGAACAACTTCCATGTGTTGGGGGTAATAAAATCCCACATGGAATTGAACCACAGATTGTTTGCAGATTATGGGATCGTTGATGTTTGTCTGGGTTTGGATTTGCTAATGGACATGTAAACAGTTTGGGATGAAATTAATAATCAAGGTTTGTTCATCTGCAAAAAATTGGATTTTTTTTTTCTTTTGCTAAATGGAAATTGGGGACAAAAAATGGGAGATATCACTGATCTCTGTATTAGGTGTGAGTTAATAAGTATGAATAAAAGCAACGTATTTTAGAGAATTCCCTGGAATGGAAGGTGCACTAAAGGTGTCACTTCACCTGTTTGGTGGCCAAAAGGGGCACAACTGACTCTAGAACTGTTCAGTCATCACTGATTGATGTTTTTTTGTGATTTGGAAGGGATTTGAGAACTCAGATTGTACATTCCTACAGTCAGAAGTCAGTAGAAATAGTAACGTGTTTTTTGGTTTTAGACTAAAGTAGGATTAAACCAAAGCCCATGATTAAACTCGACTGTCCCCAAGGAGAACAGGTATTTTAGTCAGTCACTAAAGCTTTTTCCCACCTTCATCTCACCAATTAAAATAAAATTGTAGCCAACAAAAAATCCCAGTAAACATAAATACACTCCATATGGAATAAAGATACTAAATATTTTCGTTTGTTATGGAGACCCTGATGCTGCTCCAGCCCTTTCCTGTGGAGGTTCCAAGTCCAAAATAGATACCAAGAGCAATAGAATTTTATTTTCATGGAATCCTGGAATGGTTTGGGTTGGAAGGGACCTCAAGGATCATCCATTCCAACCCCTCCTATTGCCAAGGTTCACCTTTTCAGTGTATTATCTGAGATTACATTAGTGTTACAATAATTAACTTGATTAATTATTTTTATGGAGGGAATGAAAATTAAACATCAGCAGAGACTGTGGGATATTATTGTGCTTTTAGATGTCTGATTTCTAGGAACTGTTTGTATTTTAGGTACTTTCCCTCTCTAAGTAGAAAGAAAATGTAGTTTAAATCTTTATAACCTCCTTCAAAATTTGTCTCTCCAACACCCACAGAATTTGATTCCTTAGAGCATTGATGAGAATATTTCTTTAGTTAAATATCCTCTGTTTGCTCATTAATATGTGGTTCTTCTTGGCCATTTTGTTGTTTCCTTTGTGCAGAAATCATCCAATAAATTTGCATCAGCCCTGATGTATTTTCTTCATTAGATGCTTGGGCTGATGAGTCCCCAGGCAGGTCTTAATTTGATTTACAGTGTACAAAGAATTGAACCTTTTTACAAATTAAAACCCAAATGAAACAAACCGTAACAGAACAACCTCCACCAAAGCTCTGGGAAGTGCCACTGTTTGTTCTTTTCCTTTGGAAAAATCGTGGAGAGAAACTGCCATGATGTCACAGCAAACTATTACCACAAAATTAATCAGAATCATGGGGTACCTTAATTCTAAAGTTTTGTGTTTGCACTCAGTTAAATACTCCTTACTAAGAGTTTTCATCATCTTAAACCTGCAACTTCTTTATCTTCCTTCAGGTTTGAGTTTTATTCGTTTAAAATCCTCCAAGTGAGGTTGTTGAGATGGGGATTTCTGGGATTTAATGTAGGATAGTAACATGTGTGAGGGAATAAAATCAAATTCTGCGTGTCAGTGGGAATTGGTAACAAAGTCCACCCCTTCAGCTTTGACCTGTCCCTCACCATTTAATTCCATCTGATCCCCTCCCAGTTTATTCCATGGATTAAAACAATGTGTATTGCCTGTATTAGGATTGGAAAATGTCTCAGACAAATTTTGTGCTCATTGTGCTTTAAGATCCAGCCCAGACAAGAGCTAAAAACACATTTTATGTTAAAAGAAGTGAGGTAGGAGCAGGTTCAGGAAAGGACCTTAAAGCTCATCCCATTCCACCTCCTGCTGTGGGCAGGGACACCTTCCACTAGCCCAGGGTTGATCCAAGCTCTGTCCAAGCCAGTCTTGGACACTTCCAGGGATGGGGCAGCCACAGCTTCTCTGGGAATTCCAGCCCAGCCCCTCACCATCATCCCAGGGAAGGATTCCTTCCCAATCTCCCAGCTCTCCCTTCCCTCTGGCACTGGGAAGCCATTCCCTGTGTCCTGTCCCTCCAGCCCTTGTCCCAAGTCCCTCTCCAGCTCTTCTGAAGAGACTTCACACAGAGCAAGTCAAGGTCTGCACTCAAATTCCTGTTTCAAAACAGGGAGGCGACTGGAACTCTTGAATTAAATGATTGTAAAGATTTTTTATTATAAATATGGTTAAAATATTCCTTTATTTTCTTATTTTTTTTTCTGACAAGTGGCTGAAGTTATAAATTTATTGAAACTTATAAATATCCAATAGATACAGACATTGGAATGGGAAAATTTTCTTCAAGCAGTGGAATTCTGGCAGTTTTATAGGGAATGTGAGCAGTGGTCAAGCTTAATTAGCAGAGTCTGAACACTGCAGCCAACACTCAGCTTATGACTGAAAAAATCCTGATCATTGTTTTCATATTTTCCTCACAATGAATGATTGTGGTTTTTAGGAGTGATTTCTAATATTTTGCTCCTTGATCAGCTTGGTCAGCAAATATCCACCTTCATTTTGCACAATGTCCCTCACGGGGAGCACCTTTTCCTGGTGGATTATTCACTTGACTGAGATATTCCCAGGTGATTGATTTGCAGGAGGGAGCAATCTCAGCTCCTGAGCAAATTTCTGCTCAGTAAGTGCTGTTTAAGCATTAATAGAGCAGTTCTAGGATTTTCATCCTGCTTCAATCTGAGCCCAGCTTTTGCCAGGAATGTTTTGAGATGAGCTTTTGCTCACGGTGCCCAAATAGCAGCACCAAGAGAGTGACTCTGACCCTCCTGAGCCCCTTTGTTCTCCTGTGTCCTTCACCCAGCTGAGAGCTCAGGCATTAACATGTTACACACAATAAAATAGTGCAGAGTGGTACCTTTTGTGACCATATTTCTCCATCACTAATTGCTGTCTGGAGATTTGTAATTATATAAATGAGTTTGGCTTGAGTCTGTTTAATACATCAATTATATGGAGCCTGGCAGGGAGAGCTGGGGGTGTTCACCTGGAGAAGAAAAGGCTCCAGGGAGACCTTGGATCCCTTCCAGTGCCTAAAGGGGCTCCAAGAGAGCTGGAGAGGGACTTGGGACAAGGGTCTGGAAGGGCAGGACAAGGGGGAATGGCCTCCCACTGCCAGAGGACAGGGAGAGATGGGATATTGGGAAGGAGTTCTTGGCTGTGAGGCTGGTGAGGCTCTGGCATGGGTTTCCCAGAGAAGCTGTGGCTGCCCCATCCTGGAAGTGTTCCTGGCCAGGTTGGGTGGGGCTTGGAGTAACCTGGGCTGGTGGAAGGTGTCCCTGTGGCAGGGAATTGGAATGAGATGATCTTAAAGGTCCTTTCCACCCCAAACCTTTCCATGATCCTGTGTGTACTTTATAATGAAGTTCAGTTTGACTGGAGAAGGGGTTTGGTTCAGTTCATGTGGCCAAGCCTAAGGTTTGCAGCTCATGGATTTCTGTTTCTGAGTTGTGCTTCTTATGGAAATTTTACCTTCTACTTTTTGGGTTTTTTGTCTCTCACACTCTTGAAATATGATCCCCAACTTCAAGTGTTAAACTGATATGATTTGCCTTTCCCAGTTCAGGAAGCTTGTGACGCATTTAAGGGCTGAATCCAAATCTTATGAATCTGCCTTGAGTGTATTTAGGGTTCACACAGTTTATGTCCATGATTGTAACCACTGTGACTTCTTTACTCAAGTCACTTCATTTCCCTGTAGTAAATTTTTTTCCTTGTCAAGAAGTAGCACTAATTCAAATTATATCTCTTTCCGTTGCTGATTAAGTCATTAACATTTAATACTGATTTGAACATCAAACCCACTAATCAGGCACAGATATTAATTAATGGCTCTGCTTTGGAGCTTTTCCCCTGCCCTGGACTGTGGATCTGTTATGGACCATGAGGTCCCAGGGCACAAACCACTCCTGTTGCTGCAGTTTTCCTGGTGAGCCTGAGGAGAGGCTGGAGGGATTTTTTTACCTCCCTTTGTCTTCCAAAGTGATTCCTGGCTGGATTTGTGTGTGATAATGGGAGCCTGGCCATTCCCAGTGCACTCCTTTGCTTTGTGATCTGTCCACACTATTCCCTCCTCATTCATCACTCCTAACTCTACCTATGGACTTCTCCTTGGGAAGGGGGATGGAAACCATTTGATGGCAGTGAAAAATATGGAGCTGGGTTTAAGAGAGGAAAAACTGCATGAATAAATGAACAGATATAATGGTTTGCTAATTAATCAGTCTGGATGTCCTCATATTGCTTTTTAGCCATCAACTTTATTAATCTTTCTAAACAGGACTTTTCCTTTATGGTTGTCTTCTTTAAACTGGAACAGGGGAAGTTTAAATTGTATATAAGGAAGAAATTGTTCCTTTGTGAGGGTGGTGAGGCCCTGGCACAGGTTGCCCAGAGAAGCTGTGGAAGTGTCTAAGGTCAGGTTGGACAGGGCTTGGATCAACCTGAGATAGTGGAAGGAATTGGATGAGTTTTCCAGTCTCCTCCTCCCCAACTCACTCTGTGATTCTTGAGCTTGAGTATTATTAAATTGCTTTTAATAGCATCTCTTTACTCCACTGCTTTTCCCAGTGAGTCTGCCCTTTTTCCTGTGGCTTTTTATTGCTGGGGATATGAAATCTGTGTGTTCAGTGAACTCTAATAACCATGACATGACTATAAAGATCTCACTCTTCTTGAACAATTTAGTGCAGGTGTCTCGGATATCTCAGGCATCTAAAATAGCATCAGCTTTATTTAAGTGCCTGAATATTTCCAAATGTGTCACAGGGGTACAGTAACTTTTTTCCTTTTTTTTTTTTTTGCTTGTTTTAATACATTGAATATATTTATAAACATATTTACCAACAGTGTGAGACTCTTGGCTCCTCTGAGTCACGGACACAGCAGGGTGGGATCTTTGCTAGTGCTTATTTTGACATAGAACCACTGAGCAGCTTCCCAAATTCTGAATTAACACCGGGAAACAATAATTTAACTCCATGCTTGTGGCCACTTCCTATCTTCCATCTGGCAGTGTGTCTTTCCAAAGGTTTGTGTGTCCCTATGCTCATCTCTTGGAGAGGAGCAGGATGAGTAAGAATTTCCCAGTTGCTCTCCCTGTTCTCTTGCAGGAGCAGAACTCGCTCAGCAGTCACTGAATGTACTCAGGGTGATAACAAACAAGCAATTGAGGGTTTTTTTTTTACAAAAACCTACACAGGAGGGAATCCAAAACGCTTGGAGGCTTCTGAGAATGCCTTGAGTTGCTTTTGAGCCGCTCTTTTGGCTGATATTAAAGTGATGGCCTTAAAAAAACTTCTTTCAGCCCTTCCATGCTGGGGGTAATGGTGAGGCAGCATTAGTGAAAAGGAGGGAGAGACATTAAAGAAGGAGGTTTTTTTGGGAACAGTTCCCAAACCAAATATTGCCTGTCACGTTCTCTAATTTATCACCAAGCTGACAGCCTATTTCAGATTTGGAAACCTCCCAGAATTTGAAAATAAATCAAGTCACCCTTGCAGTTCAAGTAGTACTTTGCCCCTTATCTCAGCTCTGCTGTTTGTGGAAGGGCAGAAAGGGAAGGTGGAATAATCAAGCTCTAAATTAAATGGCTTGGCATTTTTCCAGTCCCTACTTTTTCCTACTACCATGAACTGTGTCAGGATCTTTTTTTCCTCTCAGTTGGCTCTAATCAGAGTGTCATTTTGTCATTATTGATCCTTATTAGTGCCTGAAATTGCTGTGGTTGAAAGTGGTGCTTCCTCAGCCCAAATTTATAGTCAGTAGTTAAGTTTCCTCATCCCTACTTCTCTGTGAGTATATTTTCTTAGACTTCCTTTATCTATTCATCTATTACTTTTAGTGAAATTCATATAAATTCATATAAAACATCTGGACTGGAAGAAGAGGGAGGAGGGAAGAAGACAGGACTCACATAAACTCTCTTCCATGCTCATATTTCCCATTTTATTTCTTTTTTGCTCCCCAGAAAGTTGTTGTGAGCTGTGACATCTCAGAATCTGCCAGTCCAACTACCAGCCCTCCTTTTTTCAGGGCAAGACGGGAGATTGGGATAACTTTTCACTTCTTTCTTTTTAATGCTCCCTTTCCTCTTTGCTGTCACTCCCTGCAGTGCTGAAACAAAGGATCTGTTTGTGTTCCCATGATTTATCTTTGTGCCTCCACATCTCCTCCTGCAGAATTCACTTATTTATGTCAGGAATTCTCCTGGTGAGGCCAGAAACTTCTGTTATAGACACTGGCACAGGTTGCCCAGAGAAGCTGTGGCTGCCCCATCCTTGGAAGTGTCCAAGGCCGGGTTGGATGGGGCTTGGAGCAACCTGGAATAGTGGAAGGTGTCCCTGCCCATGGCAGGGGGGTGGAACAAGACGATTTTTCAGGTCCCTTCCAACCCAAACCATTCCATGATTCCATGATTATTGTGATTTTTTTTTTTCCTGAAGCAATTCCCAGACAACTTCACAGGAGATGAAGCTGCTGATCAAAGAGCCAAACTCCCCTTTTTACACCTTTTATTTCCTTCTGCTCCTGAGCATTTTCTCCAACTTGGACAGGAATTGTTCTTTTCTCTCTCATGCAAATTTTTTTTGCAAATTTTTTTTTGGAACAGGATCTGTGTCCTTTAAAGCACTTCCCTGTTCCTGGAAAGAGGTTTGTTTGCAGATACATCTTCCATGGGAATGTCATTTGTGAGGGACGTTTGGGCAACGGTCTCAACCATTTCTGTGATTCTGTTTTTCAGTTGTTCCAAAGTTTGAAGCAGAAATCTGAGGCAAAGACCAGGAATTAAGTTTTTTTCCTGCTTTCTCAGGGAAAAAAAAAAAAAAAGAAAAAGAAGATGAGGAAGTTATAGAAATAATTTCTCACTGATTGGATCAATCTCTTAGTTTAAATTTACAGATCTTTTCCTGCTCTTCTGTTGGTTGATGATTGATATTTGTTTTATGAGTAGACAAACTGAACAGTCCCTTGTCCTTGTGTGGATGTTTTCTGTATGTAATTGAACCAAATTTTATTCCCAGTCTTTGACACCTAAGATAATATTTTATATTTTTATATTTAATATTAAAGACTTTGCACACCACTCTCTACCTGAAATACAACAAGGGAAAGAATTTTACTTGCGTTTTGATTCTCAGTTCGCTGTCCAGGAATTTGATATAATTGTTTATCAGAGATTATTGTGGTCTCTACTACAATAATTAAAAGATGAAAAGCAATAAAAAGAATTAATCCTGTTGCACAACAACGGAGCTGCCTGACTTTGCTGTTTCCTTTTGCAGTTATTAACCAGCAGAGATATTTTCCCAGCGAAAATCATGTTTCAAGAATTGCATTACCAGCTAAACAATTTCAAAAGCTGCATTTAATAATATTGTAAAATAAAACTGTTTCCTCTGGTTGAGTGAATAATGCAGCTCCCTCCAATAGTGGAACCTTTTGCTAATTAACTGGGTGCTTTCATATCAGGAGCTGATTATTGCTTCTGGAAACAATCATTTAGCCACTGAGAGAGGAACAACACATCTTAATAAAGACATTTTTCCTTCCAGATCAGCCTCATTAAAAATTTTTCTAGTGGTTGTCATCCCCAAGCTTGTGAAGTCGTTTTGACTGTAAAATTCCCTGGATTTCTGGCTGTAAAAGGGGGATATAACGTAGGTGGCCAAATGGTCAAAGTATTTTTCAGGTTTATTTATTTTATTCCTATTCATGATCAGCACTAAATATTGATATTAGAAACGACCCATCTTTAATTGCTGTGAATTTGTGATTGATTTAGAACCTTCCAGAAATATCCAATTCATTATTGGTCATAACTTTTATTTTGTTTTGAAGAGACAAGAGTTCAATCAAATGAATGTTAAGCAATGGTTTTACTCAAACCAAAGAGCTTCCTGGATAGAGAAATCAAATTAAAATTATCTGTATAGTGACAAACAGCCTTCACACAAACCAGGCCATATTATATTATATATTTGCATCTCTTTCAGGATCAGGATGTCTGTTTATTGTGGATATTTGGGATCTCTTTGCATCTGTTTCAGTATTTAAATGTCCATTTATTGTGGATATTTGGGATCTTTTTGCATCTGTTTCAGTATTTAAATGTCCATTTAACTGAGGACATTTATCCACAAGTATTTATTAAGCTGTTCCCCCAGTCAGCAAAACCATCTAAATCCTTTGTAAATGGTTTTGTTGACAGTTATGCAATTTTAATTCATTTGTATAAACATCAATGAGAGAACAAATCCGTGAATCACAAGCCCTGGACATGCTGTGACATGTGATCTTTAATTTAAAAGCTGGGATTTTAAACTCTCTGTGAAGTTCATTACCAAGTTATTTTATTTTGACACTTGATGCCTATAAATCTGTTTGTCCAGCAGACTGACAGAGGTGGCACCTCAATCATCTGCCAAGGTTTCTCTTTGCATGAAGACAAATCATGTGTTAGAAACACGACTGACTCAGGCTGGAGGGACCTCAGGAGCTCTCAGGTCAAACCTTCTGCTCAAAGCAGGGTCAGAAAACCTCTCTGTGCAAAGTGTTCCAGTGCTTCATCCTCATAGTCCTCCTCACATCCAGTTGGAACCTTTCTTCTTTCAAACTGGGGCACGAGGAAATGGCCTCAAATTGTGCCAGGGAAGCTTCAGGTTGGATATTGGGAATAATTCCTTCATGGAAAGGGTTGTCCAGCCCTGGCACAGCTGCCCAGGGCAGGGGTGGAGTCCCCATCCCTGGAGGGATTTCAAAGCCCTGTGGATGTGGCACTTGGGGAAGGGGTCAGTGGTGGCCTTGGCAGTGCTGAGGAATGTTTGGACTTGATGATCTTAAAAGGCTTTTCCAAGCTCAGCAATTCTGGGATACTGTGTTATTTCTCCTGATGTGCAGCTCAATAAAGAACTTGAGTTTCTCAGTCACCTTTTCTGGAGAGAGCAGTGGATTAGGAAGGTTCTGGTTACACCCTGTGCTGAGGTGCAGTGGGATGTGTCTCACTCTTCCTTCAAAGGCAGATGATGTGCAAACATCATCTCTGTGTTTGTGGAATCATGGAGTGGTTTGGGTTGGGAGGGATCTTAAAGCTCATCTCATTCCAGCCACGGGCAGAGACACCTTCCACTATCCCAGGTTGCTCCAATCCCCATCCACCCTATCCTGGACACTTCCAGGGATTTAGGGGCAACCACAGCTTCTCTGGGCAACCTGTGCCACCACCACCTTCCCAGCCAACAATTCCCATCTCTCCCTGCCCTCTGTCAGTGGGAAGCCATTCCCCCTTGTCCTGTCCCTCCAGGCCCTTAGAAAAATTCCCTTTCCATCTTTCTTGTTGACTCCCTTCAGGTATGAAAGGCCACAATCAGGTCACCCTTCAGCTTCTCTTCTCCTGGCTGAACAAACCCAATTCTCTCAGCCTTTTGCTACACAAAACATCACAGGAAATATGGATCAACCCTTACTTATCAGGTTTTTCTTGCTGCAATTTCAGTTTTCTGTCACAAGGTATTTTTCTTGTTCCTTTAAATACCCAGACTGTGTCAGACACCTGTGTAAGGCAGGTTGAGTTTTGCTATTTTTAAGTAACTCTGATGCTTTGTAGCCCTGTGAATTAAATTGATGGGTGAAACACTCAACCCTTTTCATGGAAAGTTTTCATCCCATTATCATTTCTGTGCCTCTCCACAACCTCTGCCAGAGCCTCACCACCTTCCCAACCAAGAATTCCTTCCCAATCTCCCATCTCTCCCTACCCTCTGGCAGTGGGAAGCCATTCCCTGTGTCCTGTCCTTCCATCCCTTGTCCAAAGTCCCTCTGCAGCTCTCCTGGAGCCCCTTTAGACAGTTGAATGCTGCAGTTATTTTTCTGGATGAGAAAAGAATCGGGGTTATTTTACAAGTGTTGGATCCTCAGGTGACTCTGGACCTTCAGAGAGGGAGCAGAGCCTGTGCTGTGTGAGATAAATCTTTACCATTTGCTCCAAGTCTCCCTTAAGCTTAGATCAGGAATAAATTCCAGTCTCATGTCCCTCTGTAACATCAGAGTGAGCAGCTTTTATATTTATCCGTGCGAGGAATAAACCATTGAACTCACTGACTTATTCTGCATTTGATTTTATAATTTTTATGTTATTGGAGCATTTCTGAGGAATCACAGAATTCCAGCTGCAGCACTTCCTCACCTCCCTTTCTGTGCCTTCATCAGCTTTGTGCTCTTCATTTAGTGCCTCCCCTGAGTCATCAGTATTGGTCTAATGGACTGGAACAGCCTAAGGTGAATGGTAATTACTTATTGAGTTGCTGATAGCCCAGATGAGAATAGGACTTATTAGATCAGTCATAATGAAAATCTGTGTCTAATGCAAAAAATTTTAGACTCTGAGAGACAAGTGTCTGAATTTATAATTTTTTTTTGGCTATGCAGGAACTTATTGTTATAGGAAGGTTAAAAATTAATTATATGAGTCATGTTGCTCTGGTTTTTTTTCCATAATTGCAGCTGTTTTGGCTGAGGTGTTAAATCCTTTTAACCTGCCATTTTTGGGACAGCTGAGTGCTGGGATGGGGAGGTACAAGGGAACATCACCTCCATAAAATTGCCACTGATATTTTGCTTTCTTCTATTATTTTTCTGTTCAGATGAACATGATATTGTGTTTTTTTTCTTCCTGTCTTTAAACTTTAGTGTATTGTTGCAGACATAGACTTAGCTTCCTTTATTATCCCCTAAAGTAATTTTCTAATTCATCATCATGAAAAGTCCCTTATTAAAAGGTCTGCAGCTGCATTGTTAAATAAAATAGCAATAATAACAATAATAATTTGTATTAGCTGACATGCCCAAGCAGGAAAGTGGGGTCTTTATTCAAATATCTGCAGCTGCATTGTTAAAAAAATAACAATAAACCCAATAATTTTGTGATTTACTATAATATTGATGATTTAACCAATAATTTTTGTGATGAGAATAAACTCATTAAAAGCTCTGAGATGCTACAGAGGCTTTCAATAGTTAAGACACTTTCAGAGGGTGCATTTGAAATTCTGCTTCTTGAATACCTGTTCAGGTGATTTTTGAAATTATTTCTCAGTTGTAGCAGGAAAATTCAGTCAACTGAACATTTGTAGAAAGCAAATACAAAAGTGGAGTGAATGTGGTCAAAGCAAATTAGTTTTAAAAAAGAATGATTTTTATTACATTGTGCTTTTACTTGATTGCCAGGAATATTCTTTCAACTCTACATTGGACACATTAAGAGAAGGTTTTGTGTTTTATTTTGGAGAAGGCAATGAAATGTGAAGAAATAAAAGAGGGTTATCAAAATTAAAGATCCCTGTGCCTTTTTTAAACCACTTTTAATCCACTTGACCATCCTCTTCTGGATGAACCAGTTCACAGATCCCAATCCCACAGAGGTCACCACTGACCTCATAATTAACTCACATTAATTTACCCTATAAACCATTACCTCTCTCTGTATATATATATTTATACTGAACACAGAACTTTGATTTTCAGTTTTCAAATACCAAGGAAAGATCAGCAGTAACCTTAATAAACCTTAATGATATTTTCATTATTCCTTCATTGCTTGTTAATTTGGGTCTAGAGTGTTTTATGGATCTAGAGCAATAAACATCATCTTACTTTGAGGGGTATTAGAAAGTGTTGAGAAAAACAGAATTATTGTTATTGGGAGTGTTTAAGGTTTTAACCTGAGAAGGTCAGAGAAACTTAATTCTTTCATCTGTGGTCATCACCCAGGAGTGTTTGGTAGTCAGGAACAGGCAAATCTTGCCATCTGAATTTTGGCAGCAGCCTAACCCTATTTCATATTATTTGTACAAACATTCCTGCTCTTTCTAGATATAAATTTAGATTAAAAAATAGCACAAAATGAGGAACCTGAACCTGCCAGGCTCAGTCCTTTCTGTGAAGTGCTTGCTGTAAAATTTTGCACTTGGCTGTGCTTGTGACTGGTTGTAACTTCTTAGGAAGCAGCTTGAACCTCAACAGATCCACTTTCTGTGGTGGTCTCAGGCGTCAGTGCCCAGATTCCTCCAGCACAGGACATCCAGAACCTTTTAAACCTTCAGGAGACTTCTATACTTAGTAACCTAAGCAGAGGCAGGGCCTGTTTGTTGGCTTTGAGGCCACTGGGATGGTTTGGCCACCTCTGTGATGTGAAACTCTCTTATCTCAGCAGGGTCTGCAGCTCCCACGGAGGGGCAGTGGAGGGCAGCACCAATTTCTGCTCTGTGGGACCAGGGACAGGACGAGGGAACAGCTGGAGCTGTGTCAGGGGAGGTTTAGGTTGGATATTAGGAAAAGGTTCTTCCCCCAGAGGGTGGTTGGCACTGAACAGGCTCCCCAGGGCAGTGGGCACAGCACCAAGGCTGCCAGAGATCAAGGAGTGTTTGGACAATGCTCTGAGGAACAGGGTGGGATTGTTGGGGTGTGCAGGGCCAGGGGATGGACTGGATGATCCTTGTAGGTCCCTTCCCACTCAGGATATTCAATGATTCTCTGATCTTCCAGAACATCCCAGGCACATCAGGCTGCCTGCCAGGAAGGCAGGGGAATCAGCCAGGATTTGGTTTGTCCCTCAGGAGCAAAGCCCAAACCCAGCGTGGCCACACAGGCTGAGGAACTGGCCCAGATTTGTGGGTGACCACAAGGCAGGTTCTCCAGGTTGTGTGATTCAATATAAGAGAGATATTAAGCTCTTAGAGAGTGTCCAAAGGAGGCAATGAGGGGGGTGAAGGGCCTTGATTAGAAGCCATGTGAGGACACTGAGGGCATTTGGGGTGTTCAGCTGGAGAAGAGGAGCCTGAGGGGAGACCTCAGTGCAGTTCCAACTTGGGAGGGGAAGAGGAGGAGCAGGAACTGAGCTCTGCTCTGTGGGGACCAGTGACAGGACCCAGGGAATGGACTGGAGTTGTGTCAGGGAAGATTCAGATTGGAAATAAGGGAAAGGTTCTTCCCCCAGAGGGTGTTTGGGCACTGAACAGGCTCCCCAGGGCAGTGGGCACAGCCCCAAGACTGGCAGAGCTCAAGGAGTGGTTGGGTGATACTCTCAGGGACAGGATGTGACTCTTGGGGATGGTCCTGTGCAGGGCTAAGGGTGGGACTGGATGATCCTTGTGGGTCCCTTCCAACTCAGCATATTCTGTGATTCTGTGAAATGTCCACCAACCCTTAAAAATCTGTTTCTTTCCCTTGAATATTTGAAATAATACACAGGAGTCAGTTTTTGGAAAGATTTTACAATATAAAGTGCTGAGCTTCTGAGAAAATCTGCCATCAGTTCCATGAGAGCTGTTGAATCATCGTGGAAAACTGTCCTTGATTGTGTAGCGCCAGAAGATGCAGCTGGTCATAAAACATGAGGCAGGAAAAATCAGCCCAAAATTGGAGTCACATTTGCAACACTATTTCAGCAATATAAGGATAAAAATATTGTAGGAGTGTTGTGGTTTTCTGCAAACCAGGCATTATAAACTCAGGCTACTCGATGTTATATTTACTTCTGGTAAATCAAGACACATTAAAGTACTAAAACCATCATTACATTTTGTCATTTTAGGTGGAAAAAAATGTTTAAAAAATCCACATCTATTTTATCTCTGCAAAATCTGCTTTGCCTGCCCTGAAATCACAAACATTACCGTGTATCACTCAGAAAATTTGTGAGTAGTGGCTGGCAAAATTATAAGGCAAGATTTCCAAGTGATTCTCTCTTATTTCACTTTTATTCCTTGTCTGAGGAAGGAATACTGTGGGCAGGCTCTGAAGTGGAAGATACACAAACCTGGGACATTTCAGAAGCAGTGAGAGCTGAGCAAACTCATCCAGGAAGGAAGGGATGCAATATTCCCGGTGCAATCTATGATTATTAAATGTTAGTGCCCAATTTATTCAACTA